>WHVE01001201.1:0-24401 GCA_015178995.1 Trichophaea hybrida
AGGTTTCGGAATGCAGAGAAGTCTTTTGGTGTGTTCGTGGGCAGAATCAGCTCGGTCGCCTCGTTTTTATTTGATATTCGGTATGCAGTCTTTATGTCCATCATCGCATGCTCCAGAAGTTCGGAGCTGACATTTGATAGGTGGCCAAGCTGGCGAATATGATGAGAGAAGTGAGTTAGGCGATGCATTTTAATGAAGTTGACATCAGATTTCGCACTGAGATTTGCTTGAACTTCGAACCCCATTGTTTGTCTATCTTGCTTGATACGACATGTCTTAACTTCATTCGACAGTGATCTCTAGCCTGGTTCCGATTCTGTTCCCAATCTCAAATCTTCTGATAGTTGTTTCCTCAACGCCTCTGCAACCTTTTTCTTAGACTTTGTTGTACGGAAGCGAGCGAATACTTCTTTTGAGTGGTGGAAATTGACAAGATAACCTTCCATATATCCGATGGTTGTGTCAGTGTGATTGTGGTACTTTGTCATGCGATGGAAATAAATTAAGCCTTTAACGCAAAGTATGGCATCCCGAAATGGTTGCCGTTGTTCGGAGCTTGGTTTCAATAAACTCGATACAAAGAGTGGCAGAAGCATTTGACCGAGCATCCTCATCTCCTTGCCTTGCCATTGTGTAACTGCAGTATATGGCTTTGTAAATGGTGTAAATCCCAGGTATGGTGACATTTGATGCCAAATCAAGTTAAATCGGTCCATCCGATTGTGATGTTCAAGAAATTGAACGGCCCACATGGGGGGAAAATCCCTGCACCCGGGCTAATTCGCCATGCCCAAACATGGGTTGTGCGCCAGGAGCGCCTGGAACGTCGGTAGGCAGGGTAATATGTAAATCTGCAACGATACGATATAAAGTACTTTAAAAGCATCTCTGGGGGCTCTATATCCATACGGTCACATGTAACTCTGCAAAGTGCCCTGTGACGCTTAATATACTGTGTTCTTCGTCTGGCCGTTCCAATTGCATGGTACCTGGTGCTCGGTGGCAACACTGCCAGCCAGATGAGATCCTCGATCATCTCCAGCCAGTCGTGAGCCAGACCAGCTTGATCACATCCAGCCAGCCGAAAGCCAGCCCAGCCTGATCATCTCCAACCTGCTGAGAGCCAGCCCTACTCGATCGCATCCAGCCAGCTGATAGCCATTTCGGCTGGAGAGCCAGACCAGCTTGATTGTATCCAGCCAGCTGAAAGCCAGTTCAGCTCGATCATCTCCAGCCAGCCGAGAGCCTGCTTGTTCAGCCGGCCGAGAGCCAGCCGGAAGCCAGCCATGAGCCAGCCATGAGCCAGCCAAGAGCCAGCCAAGAGCCAGAAACCCTCGATTATCCAGCCCAGCTCGATCATCACCAGCCAGCCGAGAGCCAGCCCTACACGATCACGTTCAGCCAGCCGAGAGCCAGACCAGCTCGATCACGTCCAGCCAGCAGAGAGCCAGACCAGCTCGATCGTGTCCAGCCAGCCGAAAGAAAGCCCAGGCCGATCATCTCCAGGCTGCCGAGAGCCAGCCCTACTTGATCGCATCCAGCCAGCCGATAGCCATTTCGGCTCGAGAGCCAGACCAGCTCGATTGCGTCCAGCCAGCCAAATGCCAGCCCAGCTAGATCATCTCCAGCCAGCACAGAGCCTGCTTGTCCAACCGGCCGAGAGCCAGCCGGGAGCCAGCCGAGAGCCAGCGGAAAGCCAGCTGAGAGCCAGCTGAGAGCCAGCTGAGAGCCAGCTGAGAGCCAGCTGAGAGCCAGCTGAGAGCCGGCTGAGAGCCGGCTGAGAGCCAGCTGAGAGCCAGCTGAGAGCCAGAAATCCTCGATTATCCAGCCCAGCTCGATCATCATCAGCCAGCTAAGAGCCTGCCCTACCTGATCGCGTCCTGCCAGCCGAGAGCCAGACCAGCTCGATTGCGTCCAGCCAGCCGAAAGACAGCCCAGTTCGATCATCTCCAGCCAGCCGAGAGTCAGCCCTACTCGATCGGGCCCAGTAAGCCGATAGCCATTTCGGCTCGATTGTGTCTGTTTCAAGTTACCCGGCTATCGCTCGACCAGTCAGGCACCCCCTTTTTCACTCCGTTTCCGCCCCTGTACATTCAACTGTATTTGCACTCTACGTTCTAAGTTCTAACGAAGTTCAACACTATGATACATCACTCTCTCACTCTCATGGTCACTCTCTTTATTTGCAATGCCAATAGATGTAGTTACAGAACAATTAATTTGATATAACCAGCCAGCCGAGAACCAGCTCATATCGATTGCGTGGGAGATACCATGTTAATCACTCCTTTTCCACTCACTTTTCCACCCCCTTACATTCAACCGTATTTGTACTTTAAGTTCTAAGTTCAACTCCATGATACTTCTCTCTCTCTCTTACAGTAACTCTTTTTATTTGCAATGCTAATGGATGCACAGACAATTTCAATCGATGTAACCAGCTAGCCAAGCTCGATCATCTCCAGCCAGCTGAGAACCAGCTTGGCTCGATCACGTTCAGCCTGCTGAGAAGCAGTTCAGCTCGATCATCTACAGCCTGCCAAGAGCCAGCCCTACTTGATCGCGTCCAGCTAGCCGAGAACCTGCCCAGCTCGATCATTTCGAGCCAGCCGAGAGCCAGCCCTACTCGATCGCATCCAGCTAGCCGAGAACCAGCCTAGCTTGATCATCTACAGCCAGCTGAGAGCCAGCCATTGTCGATTGTGTCCAGCCAGCCGAGAGCCTATTCGGCTCGATTGCGTTCAGCCAGCCGAGAACCAGCCCAGCTCGATCATCTACAGCCAGCCAAGAGCCAGTTCTACTCGATCGCGTCCAGCCAGCGAAAAGCCATTTCGACTTGATTGCGTCCAGCCAGCCGAGCACCAGCCCAGCGCAATCGCCTCCAGCCAGCCTGCATTCAACGTGCCACCCCACTCAATGGGCTGTTCACAGTGCACAATGTAACCCTCCAGGTGCATCTGATCGAAATGCTAATGCTTCTGTTCAGGTCGGCTGGGGTCCAAGTGCACCTGCAAGTGCACCTCCAAGTGCTGCTCCAAAGATCTACCCATATTATTTGGATATAGTTAGTAATAAATATGTGAATCAAGACTGTGACCGTAAATCAAGGCTGCGACCGTAAATTATGGCTGCGACCATAGAGTATACTGCATTTGGAAGCAAATGCTATGTCTGGAGGCAAATGCTGTGTCCGAAGCTGGAAATGCTGCATCTGGAGCTGCATCCGGAGGCAAATGCTGTGTCTGGAATTCCAGAGTACGTCGAGGCTCAAAAGGTTTGAATATATGCGCCCGATGCACTCTAGGCCTATGTACATCCTGGGCACCACTTGATTTTTTTCCCGATACAATCCATCAGATGCTTCAAGCTGCCAAGTAGATGGAGTGAAGAATGTCTGGTACTAAGAGACTCACCCAATCGAGTGACTTAAGCACCCAGAAGACGAATTTAGTTTGCAGAACGCCTCGATCGTCCAACTATTGGCGGGCAGCATCTCTTGTTGATCAATCGGCATCTGTGTTGGTTGCGGTAATCAATTTCAGCAAGTTGTCAGCAAAGTTTCTCTGAGGTGCAGGCGAAGAAGCTGCGATACCGAATGAAGCCTTTGGTGCTTCACAAACGTGACAATGACCGGATTGAATTCAGTTGTGGTTGATATTCTCTGAATTGTCAGCCGTCCATGAACATATGATGGGAAAGCGCAATCATGTATATCCATCCGAGCGTAACATATGCCTGCCATGCTCAGATACTTTGTCTAGAAGCGTAAATATCCACTCGAAGATGCTTTGTAGAATCTCTCCATTATAGTTCTGTTGCTGTTTCAATGCCTGGCTTTTGCCAGCTCCATCAAAAGAATGCTTCGGTGGAACTGGAAGAAACGCTATCATGACGCAGTAATTCTTCGTTGGCTTGCATCGTTCAGATGACCGAATGTTACCCAAGCTCAGGTATACAGGCCAGTCTTTCCGATCCTCAGAATGATTGGTGAGGTGAGTCTGATCAGAGCTACCGAAAGTTGGGATGATAGTGCTGCCGACAGGTTTTGAATTCTACAAATGCTTCGTCAGCTTGGACGCGAATGCTACACATCTGAAATAGCAGAATATAGTACTCAACTGTTGATTCCACCACCAGTCTTCCGTATGGACTTCGGAGTAGATTCGTTCACCCACCTCCTTATACTCCTTTTGTGGTGCGTTTGTCATAGGGTCATTATAAGCCGGTTGTCAGAGGAGAAACTCAATGCAAGTTATTGGGTTGCAATAACAAAATCGCGTGTACAAAGAAAGGCCTCCTGCATTCGAACGTGTGAAAGACACCTTGCCTGTTTTCCACATTTGCATTCCGCAGTCATAGATCATGTTATTGATTCTTTTGAAGAGTAGGTGAGAAGATGTAAAAGGTTGATTGGCATCAAGTTTCAAAAGGCTATCAACTGCAGTCTTGGTAATTCGGTTCTTAACTACCCATTTGGCGAATTGATACTCTTTCTCACTTGAGAAAGGTCTCCAACCTGTAGATTCCTCGTCTAGTTGAAGATACGGACTGTCAATTGGCTTTCCAGGTTGCTTATTATTTAGCCCCTCACATTAAAGTTCTATTGAATGGGAAGCTGATGGCTGCACAGATTCGGTCCATGGTTGATCTTTTTATTCGTCGCTTCAGGCGGATCCTGCGACAGGAGCATTAGGCTCCTCGTCCTCGTCAAAGTCGATCTCTGACAGATCTTGCTCTGGTATAAGGATAAATCCATCTTCGAAAATGTAGCCCTCGTCTGGAAGCGTGTTTTGCGTGATCGTTCCGACTTTTTCTCCGTGAACATTTCGTAGATGTGTAAAGAAGGACTTTTGATGGATGTATGCTCAGCCACTGAACATGTATGTGATTCGGGAATTTATGATATCAATGAGGCTTCAGAGACTGAGTAAAAGGATTCTGTTTCTAGTCGAAGAATTGACTCAGTCAAACAAAAGCATGATATGTAAGACCAATTGATTGCATCACCTGATTTTTAACGTCAGGTCTGGTTGCTTTCTTTTTCTCAGCGGTGGGATTGCAGCAAACATTACAAATCTATGAACTCTCTACAAACGACAATATCTAGACGGCATTATCACTTGAGTGGATTCTCAGCGTTGAAAGAGGGTAAAAGAGCAAGATTCTGCTCGTCTAGGTGAATAGATTTGTATCTCATATGCATCTCTTCTGATGCTTACTTCAAAAGAACGTACGATGGAAACTTATACACCATATAGTCAAGTGTAGAGGAGCATCAACTATCATTAGGCCGAACTATGTCATTGCTCTGGAATACAAGGGCGAGTATCTCAAGAACTGTGAACCTGATCATATGAGCATCTTGAGCATCGTGACGAGTAACTCACTCTTTACCAAACTCTCATTTGATTACCCATAATCCTTGAAGCCGTTCAACCCGAAGTAAGACATCGTAATACTAGAGCCATTCAAGAAGAAGCCTGGTGGGTGTGGGGCGGCCAAACATATATATCTTCCATCTCTCACTCGAAATGACTCCATATTCTTCAGCCTGCTCTTGCTGCTCTTCATATTCTCTCTTACTGATACTTCCGATCATTCTCCTTAGCCATTACTTCCCAGCCCGAGCACTGGAAACTCTCGTCTGAGTCCACGATAAAATTTATATCTTACAACTTCATAAGTATTCTCCGCGCATTAGTTGCTCTTTCGAAGTACTTAGTTCCTCGTTCAAAAGATGGCCCCCAAGAACATTATATATTGCGCCAAGGCTAGGGGGATAAAGAATGCTGAGTGGGTTGCGGAGATGCTTACTGTTGGAGGAACCGGTGCCAGTGCTGGGCGGAGAGATGATATAGTTAGGTCTCAAATCACAGCTTATGGCCGTGCAAAAGAAATTGATGGTAAGAAAGGCACCGGAGACAAGAAATGGACAGACTTCCTTGAATGTCTTGTGCCGATGATTGAGGAATTGACTCTGCACAAGGCAAAATTCCAGCGTTATAAGAAAGGGATGCAGACTGACGATGTTGTACAATTTATGGCCGCCCTTCACTATGTTACCCTGGAGGCTCTCTGATCGGCCTGAGTGGCAGGCCTCTTTGAATTGTCTAAAAAGTCAAAGCAACGGGCTGTTGAACTTTGTATGAAATCTCATCCCTCTTTGTGATCTTTCTAACATGCAGTCAGATGATGATGATGATGAATGCAACTCGCCAACTGAGCAAAAGCGCCAACGAGCCATGAGGATGGTTTCAGTACCGGACAGTTCTTCACTGATTGCAATTACAGTTGCATATGTTTCCTCCAAGATGGCTGAGAAGCAAGAAGGTCAGAGTTTCACCTGTAAGTGACCACATGAGGACGATTCACTCGTCGTCACAATGAATTCCTTGGGTTCGTTGACTTCCTTGAGTGACCTGATGCAGTCACTGGTACATTTGATCCCCGATTTGACAAGAACTATTCGGGCCATCTGGGCAGTTATGGTAGAAGATGACAGAGTTTTGAAGGCTGCAAGAAAGGACTAGGTGGTAATTCTCCATGACGACCAAGTATTCAGTGGGTGGCTCACTCGGGCGAGCCATTCAACTGATCCGCTCCTATATGTTGGGTACCATCGCAACCCATCAGATTCTGTACAGACTGATTCACCGATCCCCGGCAATCATCCATTTTTCGGCCAATCAGCACTTCTTTCTGAGGCTCCAGATATCCCCATGTATGACATTGACAAAAAGAAAGATGTTGAGAATACTGCATTTCACGAGCAGCCATGATCTCTCCCATGGAGTCAGGCGAGCCTGAAGAAGAGGGAGATGATCATCCAAAAGCGTATCATACGCCAGCAGCAGATGCTGAAATGTATTCGGGCAAGGGCTGTGGCATTTTATACTGACTGGACAAATACTGATGTTGATGAGTCGGAGGTTACCTAACTCAATGATAATCCCTATATTATAAATCCTCCGTTGCCGGGAACAATTTCTCTGCCAAAGAAAAAGTTGGTTGCTTGCCCCAACAAGTGGATTGCACGTTGGAAACTATTTCTGACTGGTCTGAATGACAGTGGTAGCGATCACGAATACGATGGAGTTTTTGGTTGTGTTTCTGGTTGTGTTTTTAGTTTTGTTCTTTGTCCTGTTATTGGTTTTGTGTCAGTTGGTATTTCTTGTCTGGATTAATAGTTCCTTCAGTTCAATACGGGAATTCTGTAGTCACACAGTGCTTTCAATCTGTTGATGCTCATGCTATTTTTTTTGCAATTGATGGATATTCGTATCATTTGGAGGTGTGATATTGACCTATTTTTATCCATGCCCTTAACTGGCCATCCATGTCTTGGCTGGAAGTAAGCAATATGATTGGTCAGCTTGGTAAGTGCGAACGTTGAATAGTTTTCGTACAAGTGCAATAGCATGGCAGTTAATATACCTACAGAATATCTTTGCTATTTCAATGGCAAAGTTCTTTGCTGCGACGAGTGTATTCTTGGACTTATCAAAGGCATCATGCGTATCAAATGCTAATCCATTCCCCTTGGGGGAATGCGACTACACAATTATTTGCAGCTGACGGAGTTGTTTTGGCGTTGGTGGACCGATATCGTCTAATCAACCAATGGATACCATACGCTACATTCCTGTTGCCGGAGCTCCACATTAACCGCCTCACCGACCACCTATTTCGTATTAAGCGATGACATCATTTCGAATATCTTCTTGGTAAGTCAAGAGGGAAATGTGATTACAAAAGCTGCCATTTGGACAAGAGTATTCTGAAGTACAACGAGTGAGTTTTTCGTTCTTTCAGTATATACCTTTACCTCTAATCTACCACTTCATCCATGCACTTTCCTCACGCCTTATTCATACTCTCTTATAATGGCTGAGAACTTCACCGCTTCGTCACAGTGAGTGGAACCTGCTCAAAGACCAAGATACTCAGGACCACCATCCTCTCCTTACTCCCGTTATTACTCCAGGAGAATTCATCATGATGACGACGAGTACAAATTCCTCGAATATTCAACTGAAGTTGAACTTCTACCTTCTCCTCTGTCTCCTCCACCACCATCAACTGGACGTCATAGAGTAGGGATTCCCGATATGTACGAAGAATCGCCACATCGCAATGATGACAGCCCACACATCGTCCAAAATTTGGCACCTTCAACACCACCTCCAGGGAAACAACCTTCACAGGAGCATCAAACTCCACCCGCACAGGTGCAAAATCGTGCCAATGTACTAATAGTTACAGACCAAGTGGAGGAGGGTGCTCTGACAAGGGCAACTAGCAAGCGTAAAGTAATCGACCCCTGTCCAAACAAGTAATTTACTTGACGTAATGCTGATGTTCTCCACTTAGAAGCACTCTTCTGCCGAGTATAGTAACCTTGCACACCAGGCGGCTAAGTCGCTCAGAGAAGTGATGACATACGAACCAATGATTGACGAAATCACAGGGATTTTTGCAGGCACTGAATTCACCGACGAATTGAGCATCCTCGGCATCCCAGGCAGGATTCTTGACGTGATGAAGAATACAATCATCCACTTCACATTGTTCAATGACCCATTTGCTGGTCCGGCAACACGAACAGCACAGCTACATGTCTGGTGGCATGATGGCTTGAAGAGTATTAGCCCAAGGGATGTTGAGATGGAGCCTACACAACAATGGTTTGCAAGAGTAAGTGCTTCGTTCAAACGCGTTGGTTCTTCACTGACAAACATTGCTTGGCCAAAATCACTACAGTTCGTAGTACATTGGCCCATATGGCGAAACATAGTATTCAGTCACTTCATGAGCTGAATAAACAGCCGGTGACAGAGGTGTCGAGGAAAGTGGGGTGGCTTTTTGAGAAGGATAGATTTATCTGTCCCCATGTGGGTCGCGATGCATGTTGCCCTTGATTTGAAACATAATATACTCTACTGATGGCTGATATTTCATTAGGACTTTCGCTTCCGATTTGCTGCTCCTGAAATAATTGCGCTTATCCACAGCACCTACTTGTGTGGGACCAGACAACTTGGAAATACTGATAGGTAGATGATCAGAATGATCAACCCGACCTTTGTTATCCTCGTGGCGACGGCGCTCTGGCATGCTCTGTCGGCCGATAAGACTGGAACCTACATACCTCCCCGAGACTTGTCACCTCCTTCCCTGGCTGCTTGTATGTATCATTTCAATTGTACGAGCAAGACTAACACACGTTTGGCAGTGGCTTTCAAACGTCTGGACGATGACTTCCTGTCTTCATCGGCAGAAGTGCAAGTCTAACACACGTTTGGCAGTGGCTTTCAAACGTCTGGAAGATGACTTCCTGTCTTCATCGGCAGAAGTGCAAGTCAAACACACGTTTGGCAGTGGCTTTCAAACGTCTGGAAGATGACTTCCTGTCTTCATCGGCAGAAGTGCAAGTGAAAAAGATCTCCAATATACAATTGGCAATTCGCACGAAGTGGAAAGAGTGAGGGCACGGAGACGACATCCTGATCATCGGCTGGAACGACCAGGCAGATCACAACAAGAATTTCTCACTTGGATCCCTGAGAACCTTGTTGACACTGACAAGGAATTCGCTCGCATACACGAGCGCACAGTGCTGGCTGAGCATTTACTCTTTCAGCAGTCAGACACCACTCCAAATACAAGTTTCGCTGACGTCAATGCAAGTGACACTGATACTGTCGTGAACAATGCGAATACCCCTCCGGGCAATCAGGCTACACTTCCGGAGAACAACATTGATCCTTCACTTGCCGATGACCAGGTTTGATAGTTGCTGTTGCTGTTGCTGTTGCTGTTGCTGTTGCTGTTGCTGTTGCTGTTGCTGTTGCTGTTGCTGTTGCTGTTGCTGTTGCTGTTCCTGGTGCTGAATATCTCTTGTTATTGTTATTCCTGCTCGTATCAGCACGTAATCTGCTTGTTATTTTGCTGTCGCTGCTGCTGTTGGTGCTGCTGTTGCTGGTACTGCTGTTGCTGGTGCTGAATTGCTCTTATTGTTGTTCCTGCTCGTGTCGACGCATAATCTGCTTGTTTTAATTGTTGATGCTGCTGCGGTTGATGTTGATGCTGCTGTTGCTGGTGCTGAATTTCTCTTGTTATTGCTCATGTTGACACGTAATCTGCTTGTTATTTTGCTGTCACTGCCACTGTTGTTTCTCTTGTTATTGTTGTTCCTGCCCGTATCGATGCGAAATCTGCTTGTTATTATGGGGACTGTTCTTGGAGGATATCAATAGGGTTAAATTGAATCAAAGCATTTGGATTTTGGCCATCTTGAGAATGATCATGTCGTGAGAAACTAAGGCTTCAATCAAGCAGATGCTACATGTCACAACAAGGAGCACAAGCATTTCAAGAGCCATAAGCTTGGTATTCACATTCGTATTACCGAGCTTGTAACGTGTGACAATATCATTATCGCAGTTGAGACTGGCAAGAATGGAGAGATTAAGTGTTGAACGTTAACTTCAGAATTACAACCCGAATTGCAAGAGGTGAACAATGTTGGTGATGGTTGATGAATGCTTCGTGACGAGTAACTAAAGCTTTTGCATGAGTAGAATCTTCAATGAGGAATAGACAAGGATGGTTGTGTTATTGGAGATATTTGGTGTTGATGATGAGTTAGTGAATGCTTCATGAAGAATTGGCGAAGATAGCGGCAATGGAACCAGGTTCATGAAGACGTGGTGTATTTGTTATGAATGCTTGCCAATGCGTGCGATCGAGTGAGCTGCTTGCCCAGAGTTTTTGAAACTCAAATTCAAACATTTCGTTGTCAAGCTCGACAATGTCAGAGAGCTCGGCAACGTACTTTTCATTTTTCCCAATGTTACATCATCAATTCACTCATCTTATAACTTGTCCACAGTTGCTTCCAATATCATATTATAATTACACATCTATATACTTTGTCTATAGTCATCCCAGGGTCGCTCAAGTCATAGGTCATTGAAATTCAATTGATGTATTTTGTGTGCTAGTTATATACCAATGTGTATCCACCTTGAAAGATTGTGACAACAACTATTTACATTGTTAGTCAATCTACTGTCACTATCCTTATATGTAGTGTAAATTACATTGTAAATTGACTTATCTCATAATTCAACAAGAGTTGCCAAAGCAACTCTGGGTGATAAGGCTTTGGAGTATCTGAATGGCACATAGAAACAATGATTAGTATCTATTTTGCAAATATATGTACAACATGAAAAATTGGCTAAATAACTATTTACGTTGCTGAAGCCTTTTTCCCCCACTAACAAGTACTTCATTCAACTCCTCCCCCAGTACATAATAAATTATATTTCATGTTTTCAAATCAATATGACTATTTACAATCAAGCCAGAGTTAGTCTCCTTTGAAGTGGATGGAACCTCAGGTATAAGATGAACAGCACTGCAGATGTCATCTGCAGCCCGTACCTTATAGGCATTCTCTTCTGATATTCAAACAACCCTGACCATCGAAGAGATGGCATTTGGCAATTCTCCATGGAACTGTTTCATCACCAGCACAAATGCGAAATATAACAGATGACTGAATTTGGAGTTTGAAAACACGAAGTGATTGGTATGGCATGCACCCTTGCAATGCTTTATGAGCAGGTTCAGGAAATCTCTGATGTTGTTGGGCTATCTTCACCCATATCCAATCATTTCTTGGTGGTCCCGTCTACCATTTCTTTTCTCCAGTAGCCAGAATTTTCTCATATATCAATTGGACAATGAATTATTTGATAGACATCTCAATGGTATGGAATAAGGTGGCCTGGCATGTTTGCAGGTTATCGATGTCGATGTATATTTTTCAGATATTGAAATATGTCAACATCAAGTTGATCTGACAATTCTGAAGAATGTTTTCATTGCTATACAAATTGCAAATATCTTCGAACATAGTTACTCCCTTCTAAATCGAGCCAAACAACACCTGTTGCTGTACTTCGGAATCCTCCGCACTGCTTTTCCCAGTCTGATATCGCTTGTCCAGCTCGGGTGGCCGACATGTAATGTTGCTGAAACTATGTGTGTTGATGTTTATTCACCGTACTGCCAATGCATCTCAGCAAAGATACTAATTCACAATCGGCCAATAGATATCGCTGGTTGTATTCGACGCACGATACCCATCTTTGATTTGAGTTTTGTGAGCCACATTGCCAACTTCTGTAGACCTCCGCTGCAATCCCCTGAATAATTCAATACATCGTTGGGAGTGTATCATTAGATGAAGTTTTGGAAAGTTAAATCATGACTTTTCCTCCAAGTGATCAACCACTTCCAACTTTATCCAATCGTTCTAGTGATCGAGTTGAAGTTTGCCTTTGTTGGCAGAGCAATTTCTGTAATTGCGCATATCTGCATTTTGCTCCTTATTGAGCTCATTCTGCAACTCTTTTGATCGTTCATTTGATATCTTGTGCCCTTGATATTGCCAGAAGATATGTTTGAAGTTGTGAAAGTGATGCAGAAAATTATCCATAAGATTCAAGGTATTTTCATCTTGGAACAGGTATCAGCTGTACTGGTAGAACTCAAGAAGTACTTGGGTGTATTGGATAGCATCATTGAATATTTGTTTTTCAGAGGCATTAGAACAACATAGAGCATTGATTATGACTGCAAGCAGATAGCAGCTCATTGTTCTAAGTCCCTTTCCAGTCCACTGGCTAATCTTTTCATATAATTTCTTGGGTTATGTTATTGTCAAGTATGCCGATAAAGATAACCACAGCTCATTGTATCTTGGGCGTTATTGAAACTTCTTCCTGAGTTGTTGGAGCGACACCAAAAGATGTTTTAACATGTCCAACTGCATTGTGTAAAGGAGGTCTGGTTTTGGAAGATCGCTGACGATTGAACTGGTGTGCCATAATATATTGGCACCAGGATTGATGCCATGATCTCTATGATTGGAGGCAGCCTCAAGGGGGTGGTAGGTAATTGGCTTGACAACTGGCAGGGTTGAAAAATCGATATCACTGCAGCTTTCTGCAAGTTGGAGAACTCTAGTATTATCAGGATACTTCAAGTTTACTAGAGTGTCTTCCCAATCGTGTATAGTTGTTCAGGCAACTTGGTACAATACTTGATAAATGTTATGATCGCAGAGTACCACTGGTATGTCGATATATCTGCCCAATTTCTTTTTCTTGTCTTCACACCAAGGACATAATCCATATCCATGATTTTGCAGTACTATATGCTTTGAATAGTTGGCAACCCAACCAGCAAGCACCATATGGCATTGCCAGTAATGACTGTCAGTATAGTATGTGGTGAACTGACAATTGTGCGCTCTGATTACAGGCCACAGCAAGTAGTTGAGAATACTCTGCATGACAAGTCAATTATGGGCTTGTTGGCAGGCCTTTTGTGGACTGGGAATATCACATAATTGCAAAGGCTGTGGCAGACGTGCTATCAGGACAATGCTGTAAGTTGATGGTTTTATCTGTACAGTGCTGAGAAGGTAGCCAATGGTCATGTATACATGCCATGCTGTCTTATTGCCAGAGGATTTTGTGAAATGTGTTGACTTGGAGAAGATGATCAGGAGAACAACAGTTTCATCTTCAGGAAGACAATGCTAAATATTGTCAGAACAATTCTGTTAATTCTCCAGGCAATTGACATACCTGGGTTTCCCACCACCAGTCTGCTGTGTGCAGCTCATTGAATAGACAATACCCATTGCTGCTGAAACGTCGCTCAGGAGCATTCACTAGATTCTTCTCATATGCCTTTTAATGCAGAAGCCATTTGGCATATAATATCATATCCCGTAAGTAAAACTTGATTGGCTCAGGGTGGCTTTTATTCCATATAAAGATTGTCATATGCTTCATCAATGATGAATGGCCAAGGCCATCAAACATTGGATTGATCATCTCATGGGGTAAGTGTGCCGACTTTAGAGATTGTTCGACTGACTGTTGGAACCCCACATCTCCCTTTGACAAATCATCAATTTGACTCAATGTCACTCTGTTCAGAGTAAATATCTCCGGATGGCGAAACTCAGTAGTGTCGGAAAATGGATGCTAACGGTTGGCATCACCATATGTCGAGTTGAATTTGGTTTTGGAGGGAACATAGTTCAGTGGCAGCCCAGCATTTCAGAATACATGTGTTACTGGTACAGATTCTGCAGATGCAGAAAACTCTGGTTATAGTCATTGTAGGTAATCAAGTGTATCTGGCATGGGATCATGGTTATGAAAGCAATTGGGCAGGTTTCAATTGTCATCATTGCTCGGACTACGTTGCTCGTTTTGTTGCTGCTGTTAATTGTTGATAGCTATTCTCAGATGTGATGTTGAGGTAAAGTTCAAAGCCGCTTGGATCATAGCATTGTGCTCTTGGGGATGATGATTTTCCATATACCTAGTCCTCCATGAATGAGAGTTGAAATACTTGCCACAGACTTTGCAAATGAACATTCCAACATTTCATTTCTTAGTTAATGGCATTTGCAACTTTAGAAGTTGTTGATAGGATCTTGTATGTAGTTGAGAGTGAATACCTTATAATGGATTGTGGAATCACAAATTTATTGAAAACTCTAAGATTGATGGTTAGATGGCTGTTTTCGAGCAGTCAATCCATGGATCGATAAGTACAAAATGATATGCTTGAGTCTCTCAGAGTTGTTGATGGTTGCCCTGGCAACTGAGGTCATTTCAGTGTTTGAAACAAAAAAGGGGTATGTACTCTAGATATCTCTATTATCGTTACTGCTCACAGTCTCAAACAAAAAGGCTCCTATGACAATATGCTGACAGGCACAATCCTTACTACATATAAGAAGTTTGCAGCCACTTCAGAAGATGTCCACATGTCAGAACCAATCGAGCGGATGTCAGAAAGCATTGGTATTGGCTGGCAGACGTCATCTGAGCATGTATAGGTGAGGAGTACTCATGCAGGCATGTCAAAGTAGTACTATCCATTTTCCAGGTTGTCTTTTAGTTATAAGCATTAATCGGAGTCATGCTTTTGATTGGCAATTGTTTTTATTTCAAAGTATATCACCAGTTCAGTAGACTCTACAGACTGGGCTAGCATTTTCTGGAGTTGGCGCTGCTATTCTGCATTTCTGGGTGGAGTTCTTGGAGGAAGCTCATTTGATTGTTTGATTTTGGCATGTGGTTTGGTAATATATTTCATAGAAAGTTGCAAGCATTAGTTGGAGTTGTGGTTTTCATTGGCACTTGTATGTATTTGAGTGTATCTTGCCGGCTAGTAGTCTCTACAGACTGGGCTAGCATCTGTCAGAGTTGGCAGCACTATTCTGAATTTCTGGGTAGAGTTCTTGGAGGCAGCTCATTTGATTTGTCGATTTTGGAATATGGTTCAGTGATAGTTTTACTCGAAAGTCAATGTGACGGTGCTTCAGGTTGTCGCAGCGATCCTGGAAGTTGCTGCCAAGTCATACATAATGATATACTTTTATGAGTAAAATTATGTGGTTGTAGCCAAATCAAAAGGCTTTCCAACTGATAAAACAATCTGTGGAGTTGTTAAAACAATATAATTCGATCAATATTAATATCCTGCTGAGTGCAACATCTTTGGAGCATAGTGGGTTGTGAAACAGTCATTTCAATGTCATTTGTTATGCTTGGTTTTGACGAAGGAAGATATCCAACCATCATTTGACATCAACCTCATACTCAGATATTCATTCACTTTTCACAATATAAAAAGTTGTCATAACAACTTGGAGCGTTGAAATGAACTACCTGTAGTGTTGTAAACACATTGCAATATTTTCATACAGTCCAACTTGAAATTTAATTGATGTTGGGTTCGATATAAACCTTCAGTTCAACATGATCAAACATTGTACCACTTGAATTACAACTTGCTTCTGTGAAATACTATTGATATATAAAGGTACTCACGCAATTTTCTTCATCTTTCTTAAGGTTCACTTCCCATCTCGCTGGCCATCTCTGAATTCCATCAGATAACTACCCTGGCACAAACTAATTATATCTTTAGCATATCAATTCAATAACGTCAAAGGTTGTTTGGCCTACATCAGGTACCATCCTTTTCGATATAATTAATTCATCACTAATTATTGTCAGATCAATTCTTAATGATCTTTTTCCAACCCAACCTATCTATAATATAAGTCAATTCCTCTCATGGCCAGTCATAGAAATTAATCAAATACTAATTGTCATCAGACCAACTTCCCAAGTTGTCAGCTAAATGGCGTGCAAGCAGAATCCATCCACAGATAGCTACTAGGCAACACTGAAGCTGAACAATCTAAGCTCTTGGGCTTTTCAGAACCAAGATGTCCACATTGCATTCTGGACTATGCACTATGATGCCGAACTCAAAATCAGGAAAACTAGGCTCGCGCTCCAGCGGGAGATTATTCATTCGGATGCCTAGACCTTGAAATATTTCTACCAATCTTCTAAGTTGTTTGCACAATGTGAAGCAACACTGGAAGGATGTTGTTGGTGGCTAGCTCACAGAATCTTCTGGGGGAATATCAGAGATTAATTACAGACATCCAGCAATTCTGCCAGCCTGTTGTGGCCTGATGCCCGCACCGGAAACCTGTCGGGCCGACGCAATGTACCATAACATATCCCGTTGGGTATAGGGATTTCCGACGATGATACCAAGGCTTCAACCACTGGCAATATCCCAACAACCTTACAAGTTGCTTACACTCCTGCTGCTATGGTCCCCCAAGTATTTCTGTATGGATTCTCCTCCCTGAATGGGGCCTCAAACTTGACGAATCATGGGACCAAATTGAGGTTAGCATTGCTGGAGTTGGGATTGAGTATCAGTATTTGTATAAAACTTCGATTGGCATCAGGGAGTGAGATGGGGAGTCATGCAACTTACCAACAAGACATTGAAAGATCTATGGCATACCATTCTGCCAACATGCCGCAGCAATCCAGCTTGTCTGCCATAGCTATTTTATGGGGCCCTTGTTCATTTTTATTGCCGAAATTGAATATCCTAGCACCCTAGGAATGGATGTGACCATTGCTGGATTCACAGACATCATCGCAGGGACGAGGGCAACAGGGTTCAATTCCACAACTTGGGTCAACAACAACTCTGTTGCTTATTGCCACAACATCAAGCATCTTCCATCAGCGCATATCACCAGACTACAAGATGATGCCGCGGTGGCAGCCAGGCTGAAAACAGACTCATATTCCCCCCTGGCCAGGCTTGTGATTCTTCGTCGTCCGACTATTTCTGACATTTGCATGGCAACTTGAGGAACCGACCCACCCATCCCAGATGGCTGTGATAACATCGAAGCCTCCCAATTTATGCTTGAGGCAAGAATGGCAGATGACAAATACCTTTCAGATAGTACGAATAATGATGACAAGGGGCCTCCAAAGTTTACAGTTCTAACTACAATGAATGGCTTCATCGAGTGGGTTGACAAAACCTACTGAGCGGTAAGGCAATTCAGCAGGTTGTCAAGGGGACTCGAATCAAAGCCAAATGGATAAAGGCCATGGCAATCTGCTGATGAGCATGCAAGGATTGGAAACCTCGTCTGTTGTCTGCACGAAGCATGTCATCGCTCCCAAATGATACCTGATTGGCATGCTCTGGAGAAAGCTCTGTTGATTTGACTTGGTCACTCCAACAACTCTAAAAATTGGTATCATCTAACAAATCATTTCCCCAAATATATTGGGGATGATGGTGAATATATCAAGTGGGTAGACACACTGGAATTAGACGAACATGAGGACAATGACCCAGAATATTGTTTCAACATCTCCCAAAGTTGAATATACAGTAATCCTCCACTCACCCAAACTCTTGACAGGTTGCCACCCAGGCCAATTGCGGACAAACCTCTGACACCTGGGTTCTCGTACGCTGTGGATACCGAGCAGCAGCCTCAAGATCCGGGCAAGAGAAGTGGAGCAGAGTCTGACAATGAGAAGCCTGAGAATGGAGATAATGGGGAGAAACATTGATCCTATTGACAGGACAACTTTGGGAATCGGCATGGGGTTTTTTGTTTTGGTTTTGTTTTTAGTTCAGTTTTTGGTTCATATTTATTTATTTATTTATTAATCATACAGTATGCAGCCTGCAGGCTATGGCCAGTGAGGTAGAAACAAATTACCAAGAACAAGAACAACAAATGAAACCGAACAAAGGAAAAACGAAAAACCACTGGCTAGGTAGCACCGCTCCACAGTCCCCTACCACCCCTACTCAAGTTACAAAGAAATTTTAAATAAATTATAGCGGTTTGTAACACGCTTCATACCATAATAAAATATCTGTCAGTCTCATTCAGCTTGGTCCTGCATATCATGCGGGTTCTCCCCCTGGAGTTTACCCTCCTCCTCCCTTCCCCGTTCAAATTTCATCCTCCTCTCAACTCTCTGCTTCTCCTTCCTTTTCATCATCATTCTCCCCATCATCCCCTCCACTCCCACTCTGATGTTGCTCCACCATATCGTTGACAGTTTCCTGGACCGCAATTCAGATGTTACCCTGCCCAAGGTGTTCATCATCACGGAATTGGCCCAGGCACCATCTTTGAGTAGCTATATGTGTGTCGTGCAGAAAATGTTTCAAAGGTTGCATTGCTTTGTCGGTATAAAGAAGATGCTTCCAGAGATATCGAGAGTGAACAACTCCAATCTCTTTCCGCATGGTTTGTCTTTCACGTTGGTATAAAGGGCATCTTAGTACAAGATGTTCCGGTGACTGGGGACCTCCATAGCGACATGGACAGTGAGGGGAGTCAACAGCATTGGTTGGTATTTTGTTTAGGTAACTGCGGAAGTATCCATGTCCGGTTCGTAGTTGGGTGTAGTGTTAGCAACGGGTCCGGGTTACCCGGCCACGGTCCGGTTTGGAACCAGACCCGGAGCCCCGGGTGAGTTCTGGAACCGCCAAGGAACCCAACCGCCCAATCACAAACGGTTAAAACCCGGAACCGAACCGAAACCCGCCGGGTTTTGGCAGGTTTTACCTGCAGCAGAGCCTCATTTTTCATCGGCCCCAATAATCACAGCTTTTCTGCTTCAATTAAGTATTTGAGTTCTGATTGGATCGCGACATGTTATATACGTAGATTATGCAGTTTTTGGCGCTCTTTCACCTCCCGGTCTCCGATTTGCGATACGATTAGTATTCGTTGAGTCGCTGTGAAATAAAGCCGAAAATACGTCCAAAATCGACTGTTTTTTGCAGCGACTCAACGAATACTGATTGTATCGCAAATCGGAGACCGAGACGTGAAACAGCGTCAAAAACTGCATAATATACGTATATAACATGTCACGATCCAATCAGAACTCAAATACTTAATTGGAGCGATAGTTTGTGAGAAGAAGCCCTCCAAAACCCGGCGGGTCCGGGTCAGTTCCGGTTCGGAACCGCTTGTGATTGGGCGGTTCGGTTCCATGGGCGGTTCGGAACCGGAACCGACCCGGACCCGTAATTTGGAACCGTTGCTAACACTAGTTGGGTGACAGTAGATGCAAACTGGCGGTTGCCACTTCTGAAAATATCGTCTGGTATGGTACGGAATGTTCCAATATAGTTCTTTCCTTTCGCGGGATGTCGCATCCACCAATCCCCCAATTCCTGCATGTTTGCTGCTCGGGATACCCTTTTGAGGTACGATAATGACGTGTTATAGTAGGTAGGTGATTTTTTCACAGTGGACTTTTTTGCCAACTTATCGGCAAGTGCGGTTCCAGGTACATCTGTATGGCCAGGAACCCATTGTACTGTGATAGTAGTATTGAGTGCATGGAGGTTATTGGCAATGTTGGAGAGTGCCAGGGAAGTGGACTGTCCAGGGGCGGGTTTGAGAGTATTGAGACGTTGTATGGCAGCTTGATTGTCTGTGAAAATCCATATATGTCTTTTGGTGAGGTTATTACATTGACAGATCTGAAAGCATTTCTGTGCAGCTTTAAGAATACCAAGTAATTCAGCATCATAAACTTCCTGTTGAGGGCCCATTGGATAGGTTGCTTCAATGACATCCTCTCCTGTCATTTCAACTACTGTTCCTGCACCAATGTTTTTGTTGAACATAGATCCATCTGAAGAACAAAAAATATTGCGGTCATCTTGTGTCAACATTGCATACTGGGCTTCGTGGGCTTTAGCTTCCTCTTCCTTCGAACAAGGATTAATTTGTGTTTTGACTCCACTTTCAATCCATGGTGGACAGGCTGTGGTTGAATAGGTTTCAATCTCCGAGCTGTTGGAAATCCATGGACTGAGGGTTGATACGGTTTGGATAGGACGTGTTTCAAATTTGCGGTTATTTTGTTGCATACTGTCCCATGATATCCAGGGTCTGGTTGTGTTACTAGATTCTGAGGTTTCATGAAATGGAGGGAAAGTCAATGGACAACGTTGTCGGATTGGATGCATTTCGGGACACGTAAATATTCGAATTGTATATTTTCTTCGCATGTGATTAAGTTGAACAGCCATAGCGTCAGCAACAACCACACCAGCAAAACCTTTTTTCGAAAATAAGTCAACAACCAGCACAGTTATCGCCAAGCAGACACTTGCAATGGATTCCTAATCCCCAATTACCCCCCTACAATAGGGCATCTCTCTCCCAGGACTTTATTGTTGCTGGGTGGAAAACTGGGCCTCTTACCCCTCTTTTTCCCGCCCCTGCAGCCCCCTGCAAAAGGGCCCCCACCGATCATCTACACAACCAATTCTTATCCAATCAACTTCAAACTTTGGGAGCATTGAAAGCACATATAGACCAGGCTCAGGTTTTAATTTCAGACCAAAAGCTTAACATTTGCATTAGTTACACAAAATCTTCGAACAGTAGCATTTTTGTTCTTACCCCCCCTCTATCTCAGTGGAATCCACTCCAAATCAGAATCAGGCAACGGCAATCGGTTCAGCGGCCCCAGAAGCCCTTAGAACGAACCATCTATACTTGGCTACAAGCCCCAGACAGCCTGGGCCAAATATGCTCGAAGGAAACGACTCAAAGTCTAAATCCATCGTTTCTCGACGTGTTGTCATCCGTTTTGAACGCCCTTACGAATACTGCGTGAACACACACCCAGGTCTACCCTGCCGGAAGCACAATTTGATTGGACAAATATTGACTCCACAATGGTCGATTTTCAACATTATCGCATTTTTCGCATATTCTCATTCTCCCCCTTTGGAACATATTGGCCACCGGGGCCCAGCAGACCTACCAGGGTGTAGGTGACAATGTCAGGCTACTTTGCCGCCATTGACCCTCTGAGTCTTTGGGTGGATCCACCAGAGTTAAGTTGCACTTCCTTTCTTGCAGTGGTTTTACAGCGCCATCATATATCAGGCTTCCTAGAGGTTTTGTTGTGGCTACAGGTGTCTCTGTATCTGCTGTGAGGTAGCAAAGGCTCCAGTACAAGGCTCAAACACATTGCTAGGATAAAAGAGCAGAAGTTCTGACCCCCTCAGGGAATAGGTGGTACCGAGGCCACTGATATCGATACTCAAACGTCGAATTTATACCTATTAAAAATACCTAGAAATTTATGTTTTTTTTTTTAACATAATTAGCACCTTATAACCACTCTAAGGTCTTCAATGACTTCCCCAATACCACCACCACCCCCACCTGGGATATCCAGTACTTATGGAATGCACCTTTATCCAAACCCCAGTTCAGACCGACTCTCTGCAATCGATGCCCCAGCTGTATCACACACCACTTTGACAGGCCAAATATCTAAACGAGGAAGGAAAGGAAAGCAGGCAAGTTCTCGCTGACTGCCAGCTACCTCACTATACCCGTCACTCAATGCCCTTCGTACACGTTCAAGCACCTGTGTGGCCACTGCTAATGTCCATCCCAGGACACCATCTGGATAACTACAACCATCTTCCCCACCTCAACAACCAACCAACCAAGACCATCTCGGAAACCCTGAAAGTGAAGATCTAGAACTTGGAGATGCCCCAGGGGATACCGAGGCCAATGACGAATGTTTTGACGATGATGACGATTCTGAAGATGAAGACTTTCAGGATCCATCCACCAACCTGCTGAATGCAAATGACGAAGATGAAGATAGAATTCATCAGGTATTCAAAGCTATCCTTGAACCACTCCACAAGAATATTCACACAATCAACAAACGTCTCACGACCCAAAACTAAAAACTGGCAACCCGCTTAGCCTCAATGGAAAACAAACAAGAAATTGCCCTCAATACCATTGCAATCCTTGGACACGGAGTTGAATACCTTGTACAAATCCAAGCATCAAAGACAGATGCACCACCAGCACCAACAGACCTATTAACTCCAGCCATCCCAGAAGGGACCTCCCCCAAACCCACACTCTGGTCGGCAATTGCATCCCATGCACAAAGAAAGACCCACCAAAAGATAACAATAGGCGTACTCTCAATCCCCGTCCTCTCCCCAAAGAACAGCGGACACTAGTAATTGCCCAAGACAGTGATCAACCAGTTACTGCGGATCTTACACAACTGAAGCTTGCACTCAACGCCACCCTCCGACGATGCCACGCAGACCCTTTGACCAATATTGAACATATTTCTGCCAACTACAAGCACAATTTCGTCCTCCTGACAGCAGATGCCTGCCCTGTGGATTTGGTACTAGCCCATGAGACTGCTATTGAAGAAACAGTTTGTTCAGTTGATACAACTGCACAAAATCTCGCAAAACAAGCAACCTGGATCCAAATGATGGTTCATTCCATCGACATTACAATGTTTCCTGAATGTGAAACAGGAATGAAATTATTGAAAGAAGATATTGAGATGAACAACAATCATATCAAGCTTACCACCCTACCACGATCTCTTACAAAGCCAGAAACTCGACCCCATATAATGGCAACCACCATGGTCATTGCCGTCTGTACTGAACATGAAGTAAAACATATTCAAGATCATGGAGTACAAGTAGACAGTAAGACAGGCAAAGCCAACCGATATGTGGCATCCCGACCAGCCGACCAATGTACTAACCGCCAACACTTTGGCCATTCCTATCTACGATGCATACAATCACCTTTCTGCAACATATGTGCAGAACCACACACCGCCACCTCCCACTCATTCGGATCAGGTCCCAGCGTAGGCGAAGAGTCTGTTTATGATGATATCCAATGCATCAACTGCAAGGGTAATCACCGGGCCAACGATTCCAAATGACCAACAATTACTGCCATACGTACTGAGGTACGAGCCAAGTTCATGAAATACCACCTGACCATCACCCATGCCTACCCATCATACATGGTTAAATTCACAAATCAAAACACCCACACGCGCCGACGAACTTGTTCAGATCATGGAAACCAATAACTTTGCCCTCCTCAATGAACCTGACACCCCAACATACTACTACCGAAATGGCAAAGGAACCTCCATTATCGACTTAGCCTTTACCTTACAAGCCATCCATAACTCAGTTACAAATTGGGCCGAGAATGACAACGCATCAACTGGTTCAGACCATGCAACAATACGTTTTGATATCTTGGCAGATTCTGAACTTGTTACCACTGACTCCAACACGATAAGATTCAACTGGAATCAAACAGATTGGAATTTATTCTCAAAAACTCTCAATACACTCTCCCATGCCTCACGAATGGTCTGGCAATACCTCCATGAACAACCAACTGAATCAAACCTTGACAAATCAGCTGAACTACTCCGAAATATGATTCTTGATGCAGTGAAGGAATCTACCCCAGTTCTCCAGCTTACAACACATTCAAAATGCTGATGGACACCCCAACTCACAATCTCCCGAACACAGATGAACCGTGCCCAGAAGTGGTGGAAGCAAACCCGCCTTGAAAGTGATCACATCAAATTCACAGCTGTTCAAAACCAATATTTCCGGGATATACACACCTCCAAGACCACAATGTGGATTGAATATTTAGTAAATGCACAAGGCCCGGAGATATTTACCACCCTCCATTATACCAAACCGAGAAAAACCCAACGGACACCACCCCTGTTATTCTCCGACGGAACAGCTGTAACTTTTGAACAAAAGGCAGTTTTATTCCGTTCTACCATGTTCCCACCCCCACCAGTAGCACCCTCACCAACTGATATCACCAATCGACCAACTCTGCCATGGGTTACATTTACCCCAACAGAAATCAAACAAGCAATTGTTACCTCTGCACCACGTAAAGCCCGGGACCCGATGGGCTTCCCATTTACTGCCTCCGGCAAGCATACCTAGCAGCCACCAACAATTCAACTGTCTCTTTGCTATACTTGGAACCACTGGAAATCACCCTACCTGTTGGCTACAAGCAACGACTGTGATTATACCCAAACCTGGAAAACCTGATT
>WHVE01001202.1:0-24399 GCA_015178995.1 Trichophaea hybrida
TAGCTCTTCTGATAGTGGAGATTATGATCTTCCACCACATCCACCATCTAGAGGAACGGACTATAGTGAACATTGTCCGTTATCTCATCCGCTACCGCCAGCACCTCCGCAACCACCACAACCCTCGAACTCAGGAAAGAAGCAAAAGATCGAACTCCCGCACATGTTCAAGGGAGATCGTACGGACAAAATCGAGTCCTACCGCCCGTGGATTCGAGGTGTCAATCTGAATCTCAGGTAATTCAAGGACAAGTACACCTACGACGATGACAAGATTATCCTTGTTGGAACCCTCCTCCGAGACAAGGCCTTAGCTTGGTACAATTATCGTGAGGATCAGCTCAAGAAGCTTTTTCAAGTCGATACCTGGTGAGGCGTCATCAGCAGCATGGATGAACGATTCATCGATATGGAGGAAGAAAAGGAAAACCTCCGGCAAATGATGGAGTTGCAGTGCAATGGTGACATTCGAGACTACATCGTAAAGATGGAGGATTTGAACTACCAAGTCTGCTTATCCGAAATTGCATGGCGAGAGGCTTACACAGTGGCCTCAACGAAGAAATTAAGGATCGATTATCTTTTTCGAAGCTTACACCAAATGACAATACTGAATACGAATCATTACTCATACAAGTCGGTCGTGCGTACAAGAGACGCCTGCAAGAAAAGAACCAACCCTATCGTGAAGATCACAAACCCAAAGACAAGATGAATAAGCGGAAGCGTGATATCGATCGTGACAAGGGGGACCGAGGAAGAAAGAGCTCTGAAAAGAGTTCGGACTGCATGAAACCTTGAATGAAGAAGGGACCTAAGCCTGTCAATATGGACAAAGATGAAGCTCTCAAAGGCATTCCCGGCTCTCTGTTGGAAGGAAGAACCAACAGACACGAATGCAAGGGCTGCAGTTTTTCGGAGTATCGAATGGTGTTCTGCAAGAATGCTATCAAAGCTTTGTACAGCAAAAAGAAGAAGGATAAGAAGCCTATGGTAGAAACTTCGATTTCAGAAGTAACCATGTCTTTTTGAAGGTCAGGCCGAGAAGTCTGGCTGATCGAATTACGAAACCAACCGCGGCAGCCTCTAGCTCTCGAGTGCTTTACGAGGTTGACTCTGACGGTATGGAGATTGACTGATGAAACGAGTTGCTTTTGTCTTTCGTGGAACTAAAGATTGCAGTCATTCCTATGTTCTTGGGGGTACAGACACCTCCAGTTTTGAATTTAGGGGTTTCATTTTGGGCATTACCGATGTGGTCATGGGTATTGCTTTTGGGTTTTCTTTTTGGGCCTCACCAATGTGGTCATTGGTATTGCTTATGGGTTTTCGATAATGATAAAACTTTCTTTTCTGTTGTTCAAGAAAGGGCGCCTGAGGATGAGTTCAATACTCGAAATATGCTGGTCATATAGCATCCAAGCGTGACAAGCAAACACAATTATACTCATTTGAACCTCATTCACCAAAGCACCCGAGTTACCACGACCCATTGCGGCCGGAGCTGTGTCGAGAGGCAGTTCATCATGGTTTCTACTCGAAAAGATCGAAAACGGAACGCTGCGGTCAGCGCTCCTCACCTGAACCCAAGGAAACAAAACAATTCCCACCTGAACCAAAAACAGGTACAAGACCCACAGTATGCATGTTTGCAAGCTTTCGAGACAAGAAGAACGTCCCTGTGGTGGTTCTCTTGGATACTGGGTGCGATATACCTATGATGTCGAAGTAGTGGGTCTAGTCGCATGGTGTTCCATTAGCGACTCGAACGGAATCAAAGATAGTCGATACTTCAATGGAGGAAAAGTAGAAGGAGCGGTTTGTCAGTACACCATCCTCATTACTCTGCGGTATGAATCTCATTATACCAAAGAACCGTTCATAATTGGTCACATGGAAAATTCGTCCGATATCATGTTACCTTACTGGTGGATCGTCAAGCATGGAGCACTCAGCCGAGTTACAGAAGTAAGCGATAAGCTCCAGTTTACGTTGAAACACTGCCATCAACATTGCACCAACGCAGCGGTTTCTTCGTTCTCAATCGAATATGACAATTCCATTTTGAAATTTAGTACAGACCCTCGATGGATCGGGGTGATTTGTTCAATGCATGTCAATGCGGCACATGAGATTGAGGTCGATTGGGTAGAGTGAATCCCATGGCAGTACAGAGATTTCCACATGATTTACAACGGAGAGACTGCCAACACTCTTCCGCCTCATCAATCTTACAGCCATGCCATTGACTTGATAGCTGGGGAACAACATCCGTGGGTCCCATCTACGCTCACTCGGAGAAGGAGCTTTCGGTCCTTAACGATTATCTTTAAGAGATGGTCGATTGCGGAAAGATCTGTGCTAGCAAGTCGTCCACGGGTGCACCCATACTCTGTGTTCCACAGCCACAGGGAAGACGCTAACTGTCGTGCGTAGATCACAGAGGCCTTGATCATGTGATGATTATGAACCGATACCCATTGCCCCTTATGAACGATCTCAGAGACAGGGTTGCTGGATCGAGAATTTTCACCAAGATTGATTTGAAGGCAGGGTACAACCTCATTCAAATTAAGCCTGGTAACGAATGGAAAACAGCGTTTCATACAAGATATGGACACTATGAATAACTGGTGATGCCCTTCGGACTGGCGAACGAGCGAGCTACTGACCAAGATATGATAAACGAAATCCTGCAACATCAAAGCGATCATGGAGTAGTGGTCTATATAGATGATATCCTTATCTGTACAGAAAATGAAGAACAGCATGTACAATTGACTAGAGCAATCCTTCATCGACTACAGCAAATCGACTTGGCTATAGCACCCGATATGTGCGAATGGCACCAGAAACATAATGAATTCCTTGGGTATATCATATCTGGAGAAGGTGTCAGCATGGCCGAGGACAAGATTGACACTATTCTGAAATTGGAGATTCCGGAGTCTGTCAAGGACGTCCAGTCTTTCCTCGGGGTCACCAACTTCTATCGACGCTTCATCGAAGGATGTTCAAAGATATGCTATGCTCTAACGGAGTTAACCAAGAAAACCAATGCAAAGTGTGATTGGAACGCAAATCCGCGAAATCAGCTAGCCTGCGATATGCTAAAGAAGTACTTTACTGAGGCACCCATATTACAACATTTGGAACCTGTTTTGCCCGTTGTGATTGAGACTGACGCTAGCGATTTTGCAATCGGCGCAGTTCTCTCCCAAGTCATTAATGGACAACTGCACCCTATCGCCAACCACCCTCGAAAGATGGACAAAGTTGAGATAAACTAAAAAATCCACGACAGGGAATTGTTGGCGGTCGTATCTGCGTTCAAACAATGGAGACGTTATCTCGAAGGGGTCCCTCATCCAATCAGTGTGTACACCGTTTACAAGAATCTCGAATATTCTACAACCACACAGATATTGAATCGAAGACAAGCTTGGTGGGCACATAAACTGGCAGGTTACGATTTCAAGATATTTTACCAGCCAGGGAGTGCAAACGGCAAGCCAGACGCTTTATCTAGGCGTTCGGAGTACCGCCCCAAAAAAGGGGGGGGTAGTGCCGAAGAAAACTAAAATCAGCCAATCCACCGCGTGCTGAGACCCGATCAGTTGGTAACTTCTGAAAAGGGAAACAGTGCAAGTGAGGGTGATCAAGTTACGAGGCGAACGAATTGCGATTTCTTCTGCAAAGTTGAGAGCGATTCCAGTAGTCAAGTTGTCTTGAGAGCTTTTAGAAGCAGTGGTCAGCGCTGCAAATAGCGACGCTCCATGGCAAGAAGTGTACGTCCGAGCGATGGAAGGCAATCCTAGCCCAGACATCTCTTTCGAAAACGAAGCCCTTTATTATGAAGGCAGACTGTGGATTCCGAACGATTTGCAGTTGAAGAATGATATCCTGGAAGTGGCGCACGATTCGAAAGTGGCAGGACATATGGGACAGGACAAAACAATCGAACTGGTCAAACGAAACATCTTTTGGCTGGAAATGGAGACATTCATCGAAGATTATGTCTGTTCATGCCCAGAGTGTCAGAGGAATAAAGCAGCTCGTCACGCTCGCTACGGACTCCACCAACCTCTCGAATTAGCATACCGCCTATGGGATTCAATTTCTATGGATTTCATTATCGATTTACCAGTGTCAGACGGTTGCTCATCGGTATGGGTTATCGTCGATCGTTTTACTAACATGGCACACTTCATTCCATTGAAAGATGGTGAGAAGAAAGCTCCAGACTTGGTCAGAATTTTCCTGAAAGAAGTATGGAGATTTCATGGCCTAACATCGAACATAGTGTCAGATCGTGACTCTAGGTGTTAGGGGTTTCCCCTTAGCATGCGTATGAAGTACATCAGGCTTAGTCTCCCAGGCTTGCCGCTATTCAAATATGAATCAGCGGTTAAGATCACACCCCTGAGGATGTCTACTGATGAGTTAGCAGACGGCTCAACATAGCCGGGTGAAATCCCCATAATAGTCTATGCTACAATACTATGTCTCAGCATAGGGAATAGCTACCCAGTGTGGAGACAGTACGCACACTCGATCAGACAATAATCATGGGGTAAAAACCCATAGTATTGGCCAAGCCATGGGACACACCAACCATACTGCCGAAGCAATGTAACTGCCAAGCAGGGGTCTTTGGATCAGCTGTGCGTTACGGATCAGACCAGTGTTATCTCCAGTATCATGCTAATACTGGGACAAACCATACCTGTGCTTAGCCTCATGGATATGGTTGGACAAGCGATATTATCTTAGTATGCGGAACTTTGTCATCTCTAGAGCTAGAACAAGCAAAGGAGATAAGCTAACTGCGCCCCGGTAGTTAACTCTACCTAAAGGATAAGTGCTTGGATCTAGACTGTCGAAACCCAGCTCTGTTGCGTTTGCACCGCGATAACTAACAGAGGGCACCCCCTTCGGGGAACATGGATAAGACCCGATGACACTAGGTACGTGGCAATGAATGGGTTGGCAGCTGATTAAATCATTGATCACTATTCCACTCAATACGAAGAAAGATGACTAATACGAAGTAATGGTCCGATCTGTGCGTCAGCAACGTCATCACACACAGCATAACCTTTGGGATTCCTGGAGGGGGCTTACGCAACCTCACGTTGTCAAACGGAACACTCCACAACTGATTACCGAGATCGGCTCTGAAGCAACGATCGGATGTTATGTGAACACCCACTATGGTGGACTGAGTGTTATTGAGATAGTACTATACACACACATCATAGTTTACAGAGAAGTACCGTCACCCCTTAGCAGGATGGTTTGACGCGGAAATACTCACCTATAAAAGACCACCTTAAACCCACAAGTTCAAACACAAGATTCAAGCAACAGCAGAACAAACCACAGTCAGAACACAACAGCGGAAAAACCACCTGAAATATTATTAAGTTAATTACCTTAAGAATATTCACCAATACAACTTTTATGTCTATTACAGACGATCAGAAGATTCTCTACGCTCGCATATTGCACGCCCAAGCAAACACTCGAGCCAAATACATGCACTATGCATGGTATATGGTTTCGTAATGCCGACCAGTCAATTGCCGAGATTTCAAGTGTCGATGGTAGCTCCCAAGTAGTTGATTAGTTGGATGAGGCATTTGCGGAAGTTATTTCCAGTTATCAATTGTCAGTAATATCGAAACTTTCCAGTACTGCCTTCAAATGCTCAGCCAATCGTGCACCTGTGCGTTTGCTTTTTACCTAGAGTTCTGTGTCAGCGGTACACAATATTAAAACCAAGCAGCCACGAACCTCGTCAAACACAAGCTGTACTTCATTTAAGCGGCAGTTGTGATCTATATAATATCTGATGACCGACAAAATTGACAATTTTTTTGTTGATTTCCAACTATCTAATGCTACACTGACTTCATTTGTTGTCGGCAACTGCTTTTTGATTGCATCAATTGTTAGGCAGTATTCTCTTTGGCAAAAAATACTGTGAGTACTGGCTGTGGGCAGAACCAAATCCTGTCTTAAAGCATTGTGTGTTTGTCGTATCTTGAGGTTCATAATAAAATTCCATGGGATATGTGCAGAAACAAATCCTAGCATCAAATAGCAGTTCCAGGTTTCTTGGTTGAATTTATGGGTTGTGAAGTCACTATCGGCCAATTTTGGACGTTCTGTCTATCAAAATCATCAGTATAATCTTGGATTGTTCATCAATTTGTATTTGATGGGAAAAACTTGCCATCATGACACCATAACAGCCTTTCTTTTGGAATACCGCTAGAGCTTGCTCATCACCAGCTGTACCAGTCATTAAAGTAATAACAAACTGGGTTAACTTTTCCAGCTGTGCTTTGTGTTCCATTGATGAAAGGTGTTTCCCTATAGTACTTGTTCCATTCTCAGATGAATGTACAAGAAACTAATGACAGACAATGCAAATGATGCCAAGGCTGCCGTTTGATGCATTTGTACAATGTTTGAAGAATCGCAAACTGGTGCTTACCGGAAGCCGCTCCATACAATCATAGTTTTTGTTTAAACATGCATGAAGGTCCACAATTCATCAAATATCATTTGTAATATTCCATCAGTCAAATCTGGAATAAAGATACGATCGGCCTTGGAAGTGTATATCACTTTGAGTGATTATGTATCAATGCACTTTGCAGCAGCCACCGAAAAACATTTTAAAGGTAATTTGACAGTAGAGGTGAAAAGAATTTCAGTTGAACTGCAGTCAAAAAAATCGATTAGAGTATGGATATCTTGTTGTTTTAAATATTCTTTTCCACAGACTGTTTGTAGGAATACATGATAAATATCAGAAACGGTAGGTAAATAAAATTTTGATTATGAGTGAAGTATTTTTATGCATAGAATTAGTCTATCTAGTTGTTCTGTTGCATATCAGCTGAATAAAACTGCAATAGCATTATCAGTACTATGACAATGTGATGATACTCAATTAGCACTTAAAATTGGTTGCTAAGTCCATATGTACGCTCTAGCTCAAAAGGTTGATACTCGCTATCATCCGCCTGTTTGGAACTGATTAGGCAGTTATGACAGTCACAATTGCGATAACATTAGCAATATTCCCCAATCCCCTTGTGTTGGAGATGTTGTATGACTAAAAATTGTTGACACATTGTCGACACTGACTTCTAGTTCTGCAATCAATGTGTATCCTGTGCACAAACAATATGTCTCATTTTAACAGCGGGCTATTAGCTGTATTCAATAAGAATATGCCAATTGATATTGTTTAATCATAATTTAATTACCCCGATCTAGGTTGCTCAAGTGAATCTGTGAAAAGTGATGGGTCGATAAAGGCAGTCATAATTGCAATTACACTCATGAAGCTCACACAATCTGACGTGCAATAGATGTTGTGCGACTAACACTTGTTGACGCTCTGTTGACGCTCACTTTCTGTCCTACAGTCTTGGTGCATAATTATGTATAATTAATGAATATGATTATAAGGGCGGGCTTTCATGTGTATTTAATCAGAATATAACGGGCGATATGGATTAATCGTGATTCAATTCCCCCAAGCTGTATTCCACGAGTGTATCATTAAAAATTCATTTGTCGATGAAGGCAGTCAACACTGCATTTACACATATGCCGCACACACAATCTCACACGCTAGAGATGTTGTGCAACCAAAAATCGTTGATGCTCCATTGACGATCACTTTTAGTCCTACAGTCTACGTATCTAATTATGCATTATTAATAAATATGATTATAAGGGTGGGCTTTCATGCTTATTCAATTAGAATATGCTGTGCGATACGGAATTATCGTGATTTAATTCCTCCAAGTGTGGTTGCTCAAGTGCGTCAGTAAAAATTCATTTGTCGATAAAGGCAGTCAAAACTGCAATTACACATATGCAGCTCACACAATTTGACGGACTGGAGATGTTGTATAACCAAAAATCGTTGACACTCCGTTGACGCTCAATTTTACTTCTACAGTCTACATATCAAATTATGTAAAATTAATCAATATGATCATAGCGACAGGCTTTCATGCATATTGAATTGGAATATTCTGTGCGATACGGATCAATGGTGATTTAATTCCTCAAAGCTTGGTTGCTCAAGTGCATCTTTCAAAATTGATTTGTCGATAAAGGCAATCAAAACTGCAATTACACATATGACGCTCACACAAGGTGACGCACTGCAGATGTTGTGCGATCAAAAATCGCTCACGCTCAGTTGATGCTGACTTTTAGTCCTACAGTCTACATGTCTAATTATTCAAATTTCATAACTATGATTAAAAGGGCAGGCTTTGATGCTCATTCAATGAGAATATGCTGTATGATACCGATTAATCATGATTTAATTTCTTCAAGCTTGGTTGCTCCAGTGCATCAGTAACAATTGATTTGTTGATAAAGGCAGTTCAAACTGCAAGTACACTCATGGAGCCCTCACAATCTGACGACCGAGAGATGTTATATGACCAAAAATTGTGCACGCTCCATTGACGATCACATTTAGTCCTGCAGTCTACATGTTTTGTCTTGCGAATGCAGTATATTTGATTGCATCAGCAGGCTATCATACATATTCTATGGGAATATACGTTTTCGATTATTGATTAGCTGTTGTACTATCTTGTTCAATATGACTATATGCTATACATAATGGTACTACTATTTGACATATGATAGACAGTTCGCATAGCTATTGAAACATGGTTTTTTAGTATTATACCCCTCATGACCAGCTTTACACTGTGTATGGTCAATGAGGTAAGATTGTATTATATATTGCACACTTTCGTCATCCAGCAGGATGGGCCAAATATTAATGGTCTCCCTATGAACTTCATGAGATTGCCATCATGTGTACAGGTCCTGAGCGGCAGGTTAGGCAGCTAAAGTTTCATTTAATTACATATAATGACGGTCTTTTAACCTGATTAGGTATGAAATCAGACCACAATTTGTGACGCAAATATGGCAACACTGATGTGAAATTCCAGTGGCACATTACATGTCAATTAAGTTTTTATTTTCATTCTGAAAATAAATTTGCTCAATTCAATCATGCTGATAGGCAGTGTATCTTCTATATTAGGTGTATTTAAAGTTCATACATTCGGCACTATTCTTGCACATGTATAGACAATTTTTTTTATCTTTCACAACCTTGTCACTAAAATCATAAAAAACTAACATATATACAATATGGCAAAAAAATCATTTGCAAATAAGACACTGTCGAAAATACAATATGATATTCCATGACGATACAACAATCTATATCTACAGGCCACCATACTCGGTACCCATATTGTCAGCTAAATTGGACATCTGGATAATAGTTAGTAGAGCAAAATACTTGCAAGGGCTAATTCCGCACTGATTCAAACATTTTGACTGACGTGAATATATTCATAGTCTCATTATGTTTGCCAACCCCTAGTCGCAAATGACTACTTCCAGGTCAAGAGGGTGGTTGGGGCATAGGTAAATTTTGTTGCATCCATAAAATGACCGAACGCAACTGCATTGGCTTAATTTGAAATGTTATGCTGGGTAACCACCGCCAGAATCATCAATTCAGCTGTACGGTACTTCCTTTCGCGCTCACGAATGTAATTGTCTACATCTTCCCATCCTGGTGTGGTCAATTCGTTGACCTTGATCTGCTTCGTCCAAAAGGTATCAAGTCGTTCCTATACCGATCTGTTGATTGTTCCAACTACCCAATCACATCAATCTTCATCACTGAGCTCTGCATTCTCATTGTCCTATCCATCCTCTTCCTCATCTTTATTATCTTCCTTATCTGAGGTTGCAACATCATCAACACTATATCCAATTGTGTCAGGTATCTTTTCAAATGTCATTTTGGTTGTACCAGCTGCTGCTCTTCTCAATACAGAGTCCTTATCTCTCTCCACTGCCGCTTCTGCATCCGCACCCCTCTGTCTTGCTGCTGCTGTTTCACTCTGCACAAATTTCTCAATCCACTTCTCCTTTGCTTTCTTGTTCACAATGTTTGATTCAGGTCGGAGCTCAGGTGCAGGCCTCTTTTTGGAAAGGAGACTGCGCCGAGCGCCAGGTGCTCAGACCCATTCTGCATCGACAGAAGTCTTGCCTTCATTCGCATTATGACGTCGTGTTGTTGTGCACATGTTTGATTTGCCGTATTTGCCCTCCGGAAGTGCCGAAATGTTTTGTTTAAGAGTCTGAACCATATATGTTGCTCTGTGATGTGGTTCGTGTGAACTGTGTGGAGGGAATATTGGAAGTTCGATGGATATGGAAAGGTGGGTCTTAATGGTTATAGTTATACTTGTAAAATGATCCTACAGGCAGGTGCTATAACTGCAACAGCATGGAAAAATGTTCAACTCTAATCCAAAATCCGTTCCACTTGACTGCAGACGCTGTTCTACATGACATGTCTTGCGTTGTAACGGCTATTACCCTGAACATACAATCCCCAGTTACTATCCCCAATGTTTCATATTGCCAGCCGTTCAGCTATATGTATAATTAAAAGCCAACAATTATCAGGGTTTGAAACAGGCCAACATCCTTGGGATGCTGCAGCCTTCCACAGCAGGGTCCATCATGAAATACTACAATGCAATAATGTATATATTGACAGTTGAAAACTAAGATTCAACTTGATATTGATATCAATTCTTATATATTCTTCAGGTTCTTCCTCTTCTCCAAACTCGAATTCTTCTCTCTTCACTTACCATATTCCCAAGCCATGGCTCAACCACAAGCTTCTGCTTCTAGCAGTCAATTGGGGAATGTATCCACGCCAACGCCTGCCTCTACATCCAATACAAGTGTTAAAAGCACTTTTCTTCAATGTCGCGCCCAGAATCCTCACCAAACTCCAGCCGATATTGCAACAAGAAATATACATAAGCACGAAAAGTTGAAAATTGTTCAAAAATCTAGTACGAAGAAAAACAGGGAAAACAATACAATACAATATATGATACCTAATCTGCAAGAATGACAGTCAACTAATCAGATATCATTAGCTGCAACACGTTCACAACTATGTGAACAGTTCAACCAGATCCGAACAAGCAACCCTCCGTGGTATACTAAGGCATTCATCCGAACAGTCCTGGAGATTGAACACCATGATGATGTCAACTGCGGAGTTTTTGCAGATGAATTTTCTGACATATCACCTCCCGAGTGGACACAAGCATGCTTAAGAGCATTAGAGGAGGCCAGAGAGAAATATATGATCGAAGTTACCTCCTTTTCTAATGTTCAATTTTAATTACTGCAACTGAATTTTTGTTGGTTTTTAACAAGTGCGCAACAATGGCCATGCAAGGTGGGCGTGTACAGCTACAGCAGGCGGACATGCTCATCGCGCTCATCATTGTTAATATGGCCAAACATGGTATATTGCGCACTTCAATCAAAGAAACTATGAATTGAATTGAAAAGCCTTGAGCAGAGATTCGAGAAGAGAAAAGAACGGGTGTTGAGTTGCCAGCACATAAGCGTGTGAAGGCGGTCATTGAAAAGCATCCATCCATGATCTATGAAAATCACTTCAATGGCTACCTTCGATGCCAAAACAAGATTCCAGGAAATCCTGGTACTCGCTGAAGGCACAAAGGCACGAAGCCTTGGACGACTACAGTACCAACAGTGTCGGCAGCACCAGTAGTATCCACAACCCCTGGACTATCTGCAGCCCGAGCGGCACAATTGAGTTCTAAAAGAGTCCTTCATCTCAACCTTTTCAATGAATTTACCCCACATGATGATTCCAAGATGAAGACAATTCAAATTATGATGGCTCCAGTACTGATGACAGCATCGAGGATATGTCAGGTATGCACTCCCTCCTATCACATGAATAATTATTAATTACCATTTCAAAGAGAATGACAGTGATGATGAAGATATTATCAATGAAAGGGAATAGCCGAGTGGGTTTATTGGGCATACTTAAATAATTTCGATATTCAATATATTATTGAGTTTCTGCTGTCAAAATGTGCAATATAATGATGAATAAAATGGAATTGAATCTGTGAAGTAAGTTTTATTAAGGCTTCAATGCTATCTCTGAGAGTCAGTATCAGCAATTACTGAATCGCGATATATCAGTATCGCACAATATTTGTTACTACAATAGAATGAATTCTTCCCTGTACGCGTGAATATGCTGTAAATGCGTGACCATTTAACCAGGCTACAAGTCTAAATGTGAGCCTCAACGGAGCGTCAACAATTTCTGGTCGTCGAACATTCCTAGTGCGTCAGATGAGGTAAGCTCTAGGAGTGTAATTGTAGTTTTGATTGCATTTATCGACAAATCAATTTTTTCTGATACACTCAGACAACCAAGCTTGAAGGAATTAAATCACAATCAATCCCTATCAGACGGCATATTCTTATTGACTATGTCTGAAAGCCCGCCATTAGAATCATATCCAGTGTTTTTGCTCAACACAACGCGTAGTCTGCCGCAGTGAGACTGAGCGTCAACGGTACGTCAACGATATTTGGTCGCGCAACATCTCTAGCGTGTCAGATTGTGTGAACTCCAAGAGTATAATAGCCATTTTGACTGCCTTTATCGACAAATGATTTTTCACTGATGCACTCGAGCAACCAAGCTTGGAGAAATTAAATCACGATTGATCTGTATCGCATGGCATAATCTTATTGAATATACATTAATTTCTGCCGTTACAATCATATCTATTGTTTTTGCACAACATAACTCGTAGACTGCAGCAGTAAAATTGAGCGTCAACGTAGCGTCTATGATGTTTGGTCACACAACATCTGTAGTGCGTCTGATTGTGCGAGCGCCATGATGTAATTGCAGTTTTGACAGCCTTTATTGACAAATCAATTTTTACTGATGCACTCCAGCAACCTTTGAAACCGAGCATGGACAAATTGAATCACGATTCATCTGTATCGCATCGTATGTTCTAATTGAATATATATGAAAGCCCACTGTAAAAATCATATCCATTGTTTTTGCCCAATAAAACACATACACCGCAGGAGTAAAAGTGAGTGTCAACAGAGTATCAACGATTTTTGGTGGCACAACATCTCTTGTGCGTCGGATTGAGTGAGTTCTATGTGTATAATTGCAGTTTGGACATTCTTGATTGACAAATCAATTGTTACTGATACACTGGAGTAACCTAGCTTGGATGAATTCAATCACGATTAATCTGTATTGCATGGTATATTTGTATTGAATAAGCATGAACGCCCGCCGTTACGATCATATATATTGTTTTTACACAATAACAAACGTAGGCTGATGGACCAAAGGTGAGTGTCCACGGAACGTCAACAATTTTTGGTTGCACAACACCTTTAGCACTACTGATTATATATATTTCGTTCATGTGTTCGAAATTTTGACTGCTTTCATTGATGAAATAGTTTGCAATAATGCATCCATACTACCTCTGAAAGTCAGTATCAGCAATTATTGAATCGCCATTTATCAGTATTGCAAAATTGGTCCTAAATATATACAGCTTATTGTCATTCTTTATAATTGAATATACAATCTGCATACGGCCATACATGTAGACTACAGGACTGAATGTGAGTGTCAACGGAGCGTCAACAGATTGCTGAGAAACAGCACAGAACTTATGTTATATTTCAATATCATATTTTTAATGATCTTTGACAGTATTTAAATACAAAACAGCAACTAATAACTTGTCAAGATCACCTGAAATTAATTTTGGAGTACGAGCACAGTTCCCTAAGTAATGAACATATTACAATATTATATTTCATCATATACACTGAAAAATTGGGCAGACAGTGTGAAATGTTATTGAACTATAGAATTTATCTCTCTATAGATGTATGTGCAATGCTTTCCATTCGCCGAATACGCAAGAACTCGTTTTTAAAACCTGGAGGTTGGACCCGGCGGGTCTAACCAAACCCGGTAAAACCCGCAGGTTGGCCGGTTTGGTTCCGGGTTTGGCACCGGAAATTATGACCGGTTCGGGTTCAGTCCTGTTTCAGACCCGGACCGTGGCTCCAATCCAATTCCACACTTGGACCACAGCCAGGTAACCTGGAACTGTTGCTGATAGAATTCAAGCATGACACATGACAAGCAATCATCATCGAACATTATGCCACTCAGTCGAACATTATTTAATTAAGGCTTCATGAATCCTGGTTACCACGATCTCTTACAGCTGGTGTTGTGTTGAAATGTAGTTCACCATGATTGACTAAAATAATCCAAGATGCAAGGCTGTGGCCAGTGCACCTCCGCCTGTACCCAAGAAACCTAAACAACAATTACCACATGAATCTAGGACTGGTTCAATACCCATAATACACAGATTTGCAAGATTTCGAGATGAGCAGAATATCCCAGTCAGGCTTCCCTTGGATACTGGGTGGGATATATCCATGAGATTGAAGCAGAGGACCAAGGCACATGGTATGCCATTAGTGACTTGAATGCAACCAAAGATAGTCGAAAACTTGAATGGCAAACAAGTTGATTGAGCAGGTTGGCAGTACGCCATCCACGTTACTCTGCAGTATCAATCTCATTATATTGAAGAAATCTTTGAAATTGGTCCAATGGATCATTCGTCAGACATCATATCACATTACCAGTGGATCACCTGGCATGGAGTACTCAATAGTGTAACACCAGATCATATTAAGCTCCAGTTGAGGTCAAAACTCTGCCATGAACTTTGGACAATGGTAGAGGTAGCTTCGTTCTCAGTCCGGTATGACAATTCCATATGGAAGTTCTGTACCAATTGTCCATGGATCGGAGTTAGCAGTTCAAGGCATGTCAATGCGGCAAATAAGGTTTGGATAGATTGGGTAGTGACAAATTCATTGGCAATAGAGAGACATCAAAACATTATGCAATGGAGAAACTGCCAACGGGGTTCTGCCTTATGGATGCTACAATCATGCCATTGACATGATCGAGTGGCTACAACCACCATGGGGTTCCATCGACGCTCTTTCAGAAAAGAAGCTTTCAGTTCTTAAAAATTATATCATAGAAAAGCTTAATTCTGGAAAATGTTGTTCAAGTAAGTCATCCACTGGTGCACCCATACTGTTCATTCCAAAGCCACATGGGAGAGACTTACAATTGTTCCTGAATTACATAGATTTCAATTGTGTGACAATTATACACAGCTATCTATTGCCACTTATGAACAAACTTTGAGACAGAGTTACTGAATCCAGGATTTTCACAAAAATTGATTTGAAGGCAGAGTACAACTTCAGTTCAATTAAACAGGGTGATGAACGGAAAACAGCATTTCATACGAGATATGGACATTATGAATACATAGTTTTCCCCTGTAGATTGGTGATCGAGCCAGTCGCATTCCAGTATATGATGTATCAGATCCTGCGAGATGTAATCGATCATAGAGTTGTAGTATACATAGATGATATTGTCATCTATACAGAAAACGCAGAAGTGTATGTGTGATTGACAAGAGCAGTCATTTGTTAATTACAGGAACAGGACTTGGCTATTGCACACAATATGTGCGAATGATATCAGAAGTGAATTGAGTCCCTTGGGTATCTCATATGGGGAGAAGGTGTCACTATGTTAAAGGATATGATTGGAATAATTTTCAAATGGGAGATTCCAGAGTCTGTCAAGGATGTCCAGTCTTTTCTCTGATTTGCAAACCTCCATCAATGCTCTATTGAAGGATTTTCAAAGATATGCCATCCCGTTACAGAGTCAACCTAGAAAACAAATGAAATGTTTGACTGGAATGCATTTCCCTGAAGTCAAATAGGCTTTGATATGCTGAAGAAGCACATTAACAATGGTGCCATATTGCAACATTTCGAGCCTGTTTGGCCTGTGGTGACTGAGACAGACGCAAGCTATTTTGTAATCTATACAGTACTCTCCCAAGTAATTGATGGACAATTTCACCCTTTAGCCTACCACTCTCCAAATAAGCATAAAGCCTACATCAACAACAAAATCCATAACGAATACATGCTCACCATAGTATCCCGGTTCAAACGATGAACATTTCAACCCTACAATGCAGCTGACCCAATCAGTGTCATCACCAATCACAGCAATCTGGAATACATTATTACTACAAAGATCATGAATCAGAGGCATGCGTGCTGGGCTCAGGAGCTGGCAGAATATGCTTTTGAAATATTCCACTAACCTGGCAGTGCAAATGGGATACTGGATGCATTATATAGGGGTTCAATGTACCACCTCCAAAATGGGGAAGGTTGTGACGAAGAAAACGAAAACCACCCGATCCACCACATTCTGCGACCTCATCAGTTGATAACATCTGAAAGAACAACAGTGCAAGTGACAGCGATGTCGTTATATGGTGAATCGATTGCGACTGCTTTCGCAATGTTGAGAGCAATTCCAGTAGCGAAGTTCAATTCATGGTAGTTGGTAGCAGTGGTGAGCGCCGCTAACAACGATGCCACATGGCCAGAAGAGAACATTTGAACTACAAAAGGTAATTCAAGCCCAGATAACTGATTTGAAAACAAAGTCCTTTATTTGCAACGCAGGCTGTGGATCCCAGACGATCTGCAGTTGAAGAAACATATATTGAAACCAGAGCACGATTCTACAATGGATGGACACATGGGGCTGAATAAAAGAAGCGAACTGGTCGGAAGAAATTTCTTTTGGCCAGAAATGGAGATATTCATCAAAGATTATGTCCGCTCATACCCTCAATTTCAGAAAAACCAAGCAGCTCGTCATTCTTGCTGCAAACTGCCACCACCCTTTGATTTAGCGCGCCTCCCATTCAATTTGATTCCCATGGACAGTATTCTCAAATCACAGGTATCGGTCGGATGCTGATCGGTATTGGTAATTGTTGATCGATTCATCAAAATAGCCTTCTTCAATATAGTGAGAGATGGTGAGAAGACAGTTGCAGACTTGGTGAAAATAACTCCAAAAAAAGTATTGATATTTCAAGGCCTACCGTCAAACATAGCATCAGATGAAAACTGCAGGTTCACCTCAGCGTGTTGGTCCTCGTTAGTTGGAGCTGTTGACATTATGTTCAAAATGATTTTGCCATTCCACCACCAAATGGACGGGCAGACAGCAAGAGTCAACCAAATAATGCGATGTTATTTGCAAAACTACTTGAATGATGAGCAGGATAACTGGTGTGAGATGTTGCCAATGGCAGAGTATGCCTATGATAACTCACTCACCACTGCTACGGGAATGTCACTATTCTTCACAAACATTGGGTTCAATTCAAGAACACATTGGCACATCAAGGCAGAAACTAACAATCCGGCATCCAGTAAGTACGTTCACTGGATTATCAGTGCGCATGCACTGGGCCACAAAGGCGTATAACAGACACAGAACAGAATAAGGAAGTACCAGGATCGGTGTGCAAAGAAACCTCCAATGTATTAGGTTGGTGATTTGCTTATGCCAAATGGGACAAACCTCAAACCGCGAAGACTACCTAGGAAACTAGATAAAATGTATCATTGATGCTTAAAGGTATCGAAGGGACACTCGCCCATTGCTATTATGCTGGAGTGGCCAAATCAATGGCATATTTACGATGAACTCTATATATCACTCATCGAACCCTATCGACTCGCCACCAACCCTATGAGCCCTACCCCCGAACTTGGTTCAGCCAAAGAGCAGAATGGGCTGGCTCAACATATCGACAGCTCTGAGTGCAAGATGGGTTACAAAGTGTAGGAAACGATCGGCGGCCAGTACAGCATAGAACGGAAACTGGATTGATATTTGGTCATGTGGAAGAAATATCTGGATGATGCAGATTGGACTGTGAAACTTCATGAGAACTTTAATAACAAGAAACTGTTGAAGTAGTTTCACTGATGGAATCCTCAGGCGGCAAAGAACAGGATGCAATAATTGGTTCAGGTAGTATCTTTTTCCCACGAAAGATTTTTGATGGCTAGCAAGACACTGGACCCAGGATTTGGTATTTAACAACTGAAAAGTCCATGATTTTCCAGATCAAGCAAATGATGGATCAACAGAAATGATAGATTTGATTTATGGACACACTAGGTCACGATTTTTCCGGATGATCGAAAGACAGAACCAGGAAACAAAGTGTCTATGCGGGACGCACCTGATTGATTGATTCTGCTTGCTGCCATATGTCTCATCTGGATGTAATCAAACAGATTGGTTGACTGTGGTAGCATGTATAAGTTGGCCATGAGGAAGTGGTCAATGTGAATTGGTCTGTGAAGATTAACAACATCGAAAATTTTGAATTATTCATTTCAACGTGTTGGTTCAGATTGCACAATTGGCAACAAAGAACAGATTAGTATGGTATTTCAGTGGCAAACTCTCAAAGATGAGTGGTAGTGTTTGTTACACCTAGCAAGTTCGCAGCGGGGTCACGTACGATCACACGCGAATTCCCTGATTGGATGTCATCGGCCATCACTCGCCTCAGATGCCAGAGCCAATCTTTTCGGATGGCTAGCAAACGAACACCCACACCATCGATAAGCATCGACGGCTAGTTGATGGCCGCGGTGGCTTCTGCTCCGAAACACCGATTACAAATGGACAGCCAACAAACAGCTGAATGGCATCGGCCAAGAAGCTGACGCTCGCCGATGACAAATGGACATCCGGAAATTAACTGTATGGCGCTAGCCAAAAGCCGACGACTGCCGGAAGCCTAAGAATACGTGCCGACTCTGAACAGCGAAGCTGCTCTCTATCGAAAGAGGCCAATTCGTGTGGAGGTCATCAGATCGAAAGTAAACCGCTGGTCCGGAGGCACAAGCCCTCAAGCTTGATGTCGTGAAGGATACCGATGGTCTGATTATAATCTAATGATGACACGGACGATTGAGGTTCGAGAAATGAATGACCGAGGTAGTTGCGAATGAGTGGGCATTGGTTCGAAGGTGGTCACCGTGCTGGAGGTATAGAGAAAAGCGTAGATAGATGTATTTGTTAGAGCGACGACGAAGGTATAAAGACCTTGGGTTCTTCGAGGGTAGAAAGGGCATCAACATTCCCAGTGAGGAGAACATGCCTTGACAATATACGCATGGAGAAAGCCTATTCTTTTCGTTCAGAAACTTTTAGTGATTTCCACATCCCAAGTGAAGTTCCTAACCTACCTGCGAAGCAAGTCCCGAATTGAGTACGGATACTACTTTGACCTGGTAAACTTGGAGTGACACTCCCGGTGTTACATTATATTGTTAGCAAAGAAACGCTTCGAGGAAGTTAATCTTTCTACCCACGCCGATACATCAAGAGACCTTGATGCCATACGACTCCAACTGTCACTAGTGTTAGCAACTCTTCCGGGTTACCCGGCTGTGGTCTGGGTTTGAACCCGAACCGAGGTCCCCGGTCTGGTTCTGAAACCGCCAAGAAACCGAACCGCCCAATCACAAGCGGTTCCAACATGGAACCGAACCGAAACCCGCCGGGTTTTGGCGGGTTTCACCTGCAGCAGAGCCTCATTTTTCATCGGCCCTAATAATGCCATATTTTCTGCTCCAATTAAGTATTTGAGTTCTGATTGGATCGCGACATGTTCTATACGTAGATTATGCAGTTTTTGACGCTCTTTAACCTCCTGTTCTCCGATTTGCGATACAATTAGTATTTGTTGAGTCGCTGTGAAATAAAGTCGAAAATGCCGCCAAAATCGACTGTCTTTCGCAGCGACTCAACGAATACTAATCGTATTGCAAATCAGAGAGCGGGCAGTAAAAGAGCGTCAAAAACTGCATAATCTACGTATAGAACATTTCGCGATCCAATCAGAACTCAAATACTTAATTGGAGCGATAGTTTTAGTGGTGGAACCCGCCAAAACCCGGCGGGTTCGGTTCGGTTCCGGGTTTGGAACCGGAAATTATTTACGGTTCGGGTTTAGTGTGGTTCCAAACCCGGATGCGGACCGAACCCGTGATTTGGGACCGTTGCTAACGCTAACTGTCACTGTCGAGTGAACTTCTTCGATTTAGCTGGAATCCCATCGCAGCTTGCAGAACCAGAACCTCTCAACTTCTTCGATAGCATCGACGCTCTCCTAAACGAAACAGAAGAACCTCTCGAGGATTCCTTCTGAAATGCACCTGATACGCTATATCTGTGGAACGTCTACTGAACAGACGCAGCCAGACAAGGAGGATGCCTAAGTATCGACGATCCAGTCTTGGCTGATCATTGGACAAGATACAAAGGCTTGCACGTAGATTGTGATGATCAGGAGGTGTGTTATTGCGAGTACAACTGCGGAAGAAACCACACAACAATCGGAAGAGCAGCAGTCACTCTATCGACCATCGTCACAGTCATTTACCATTGGAATTGGTGAATGAATTCGGACGAAACGCCACCCCTCTTTCGTTACCTATTCCCACATTGCTGGTCCTTAACCACCTACGCCTCCCACCCAGACTACGAGCTGTCGGTACAACTGCAACAAGAATCCGGAGCTCGATTCCAGTTCTTTCACACCACCTCTGTTGAACAATTTTTCGTCGTCCTATAGTGGTCGGATCTGACACCAGCATGACGGACGCCTACATGGTGGTTAGGAGGGAAAATGCGTTGATCTTATCCAGCGACAAGGACAAGCAGGTAGCACAATACCAGCCCATCACAAGGACAGATATTCCGGACTGGGTTATTGAACTTTTGTGTGGAATCGACGGGGAGCTCGGTCGAATGGACGCTCTCATTCAAGAAACAACATCAGCAAAGTAAATTATCCGGTCCCGGAAGCTCCGGGACCCTTCCGAGGTCGCGGAGGTTGATTTTGAATAATCCACTCTACAGAGCGTCCGGGGCCTCCAGGAGCACCGGTGCAAGGTTCTGGAGTGTCCAGCAGTGCCAGTATAAGGTTTTGGAACCTCCAGAAGCGCCAGTGCATGGTTTTATAGCCTCCAGCATCACTGGTGTAAGGTTAGGGAGCCTCCGGGTGCACTGGTATATGCTTCTGGTGTTCATGAAAAACTTGTTTGTGCTCAAGCGCAACCTCCAATGTTGTCACTGTTGTGTCAAGTGAGCATCGAAGAAGGAATAAGGATCGATGAAGGGGAAAGGGAATACGAAGGAAAACAGGTTTTGATAGAAGGAATCAGGTTGTGTTGGAAGGAATCAGGTTTCGTTGATTGGAATCAGGTTTCGTTGGAAGGAATCAGGTTTTGTTGGTTGCGTTGTAAATATGGCGTGATGGTTATGGCGTAGGCCGCGGGTTGAAAGGGTTGCGTACATAGTTGGGTGGAGTTAGGATGTATTTTGGAACGAGTGAGCAAAGGTGACGACAGTCGCGTTAACTGTATATAAGGATGCTGGGTTTGCGGAGGATAGGTTTGTTCTTCACTCGTTCTCTAGTCTACAAAACATTCAATAGCTTCGGCACCAAACTTTGTTCACTTCTGTGATTCCGGATTTCGAGTCTCTTGCTTGTTACGCAGTACTCGCGATCACTGCACCACCGTACAATACCTCTGTCTTAGTTTGGTTTTTATAACCCCTGGAACTCCGAGCCTTGAACCCTTGACAGAAGAACGAGTCTACAATCGATTCTACTGGTTATTATTTGGTATATGTGCCGCTACTTTCATCAAAGCGGTTGTTACTTTTGCCATAGACCCTGCAACTCCCTTTGCTCCGTGTTTAAATCAGTTGGAAACTTCGAAAACAAGCTCACAGTACACAGCTTTTGGAGACACTCCTGCGTTGTGTGCCTGTGGAAACATCGACGAGAAGGATCCACGCTGTTTTAGATGCCAGCATACGACAGCAACAAACCTCAACAATCCCGAATCAATTTCCTCGACCTAGCTGGTCGAACCCTCAACCTCTTCGAACAAGAACCCCTGAACGCCTTTGACAGCATCGACGCTATCCTCAACGAACCCGAGGAACCTTTGGAAGCATACTTCTGGGACGAACCACAAGCGGTATCTCCTTGGAATAGCTACTGGACAGAAGCAGCAAGCAATGGAGGAGGCCTCCAAATCGACGACGCAGTATTCAAAAACTTCTGGACCAAGTACTACGGTCTTCACGTCGATTGCCAAAACGAGGAACCGTGCTACTGCGAACATAACTGCGGAGGAACACATACAACAATTGGTAGAGCAGCAGAAGCTCAATCAACGACATCAGAATCTACGATCAAGGCAACACAGAAGGACATAGAAAGCCAAATCTCGTGGGCAGATTACAACGAACGAAAGGCGAACAAGGGAAAGGGAGTTGACCGCGAATTACATCCGGCTCCTTTACCAACCCCGCTAATCATCGTAACAACATCCAGTGAACACGAGGTGTTCTTGTGGTAGATGGTCAATCCGTTTCTAGAAGCAGAAATCGAAGTAGCAGTCCAACAAATTCAAGACAATATAGACAAAGTCAGAGACTGTTTAACCGAACCTCGCCTCCTCACGGCCGCCTCTCTACATCATCAGAAAGATGTCCGGAGAATCTTCGCGATCGCCTCGCGATGTCACATTGACCCGGAGCCTTACAGATGGAGCTGGAAATCGTGGCAACAAAAGATACAGAAACCATGAGCGAAGCACAGCTCAGGGAGCACATCGGGGACATCAACAAAGGGCTGAAAGCGATAAGCCAACTACCAACGACCAGCAGATTGAACGAATTGCTCAAGGAACAGCAATCTGTGAAAAATGCGGAAGTACGAATATCGGAATTGTTGGCAGAAGGAGAAAAAGTCGTGCAGGAAAGGGACAATCTGAAGCAGGAATTACTGCTTACTCAACAAGCAGCAACAACAACAGAAACACCACAAACATGCAGTCATGGGGACCTGGTTGAAGAAATCCGGATCCTAAAACCAGCATTGGAGGAAGTAAATCCAGACCTGGCGGAGTTGAATCAAGATCTGGAAGATGCTCAAAGCTCAAATGGAAAAGTTTACGGATCTGGCGGAGGAAAATCGACAACAGGTAACCAGGATCCTGAAGTTAACGGAAGGAAAGAAGGGGAGAAACAGGAGAAAGAACGCACAGGGAAGAGCGAGAGGAAAATGTAAACGATATCACCAGCTTCTCAGGAGAAGATAGGAAGGAACTTCGAGGGTGGAAGGTGCAGCTGGCATTAAAGATAGCCGGAAAACGAAGGCATTCAACAACGAACAGAAGAAGCTGAGGTATGCAGTTGGATGTCTGAAAGGAGTGGCTCTGGCACAGTTAATGCCACACTGCGACGAAATCTCAGGGGAAGTCAAACTCAATACCCTGAAAGACCTAGTTGACTGCTGGAGTAGCATTCGGAGATCAAGACAGAGCAGCAACAGCGAAGAGAGAACTCGAGAAACTCAGGCAACGAGACCGCGAATTCTCCCAGCACTACGCGGAATTTCAAAGATACGTAGTAGACACCAAATGGAACGAAGACGCACATTTGGACGCACTACGGAAAGGGCTGTCCAACGAACTCAAGGACTCCATACAGCACATCGAGGAACCAGAAAGCATGATTGAAATTCGTTAAAATGGTGTCGAAAAGGGATTCACAGCTGAGGAGAAGAGCCGCGGAAAAGAAATCTGGAAAGTGGGAAGGATATAAAAGATCCGATGCAACGACCAACACCACATCCGCCCCAGACGCAGCACCTGCAGGATCAGTCGCAGGTTACCACGGCCCCGCTCCGATGGACCTCTCGGCAGTAAAAAGGAAGAAGATTACACCTGAAGAAAGAAAGAGACGAAGGGAAGGGGGGACTATGTATGTACTGTGGGGATAGCAGACATTTCGCGGCATCATGCCCAAGGGAGTTGAAGGCAGCATCAGGACAAACAGAAGTGTCACCGTTTAAGAAGGCAGCGAATGAAGGAGATGCAGATTCGACAACAGGAAAAGGAAAGGAAGTGGAATCGGGAAAAGTTTAGTCCAGTGCAATAAGGATGGCAATTGCGCTGGAAACAAATCTCCTTTGTCAGTCAATGCTAGTTTGGTATTTCGCAGTTTTCTATATCAAGCGCAGAAATAAAAGAATCTTCTATGGAAAGCAAACACCTCGTTGTGAAATGCTCGCTGAAAATAGAAGATAAGATCATTGATACCCACGCTTTGATAGACTGCGGAGCTACCGGAATAGCATTTATTGACAAAGATTTCGTCCGCCATCATCAGTTATTGGAACAAGAATTGAAGGAATCAAGAGAATTAGAAGTTATAGATGGAAGGGCCCATCGAATCAGAAACCATTACCACTATGGCAATATTGAATTTAGGTATACGCGGACATCAGGAGCAATTACCAGCATTCGTTACGAAACTTGGACACTATCCAATCGTACTTGATTACCATGGCTACAACAACTCCACGA
>WHVE01001203.1:0-24386 GCA_015178995.1 Trichophaea hybrida
ATCTCCAGTTCCAGCAGGTGGAACAATGTCGGCTAGGGCTATCTTGTCAAGGTTTCAAGGCTCGGAGTTCTAGCGGTTATAAAAACTGAAAGGAGTGTGCAGTGGTCGCAGGTACTGCGTTGCAAACAAGAGACTCGAGATCCACAATCACAACAGTGAACAAAGCTTGATGCCGAAGTATTTGATTGTTTTGTAGACTAGAGAACGAGTGAAGAACACACCTATCATCCGCTGAACCATCGCTCTTATATACAACTCACGCGACCGTCATCACCTTTACTCACTTGTTCCAAAATTCATCCAAACCCTACCCAACTATTTACGCAGCCCTTTCGATCCGTAAACCACATCATAACCATCAAGCCATATTCACAACGCAACCAACAAAACATGATTCCTTCCAACAAAACCTGATTCCTTCCCTCAAAACCTGATTCCTTCCAACAAAACCTGATTCCTTCTTTGCGTCCCGTATTCTTCATATACACTCCATCGATCGTCACTGTTCCTCCGATCCTCACTCGACACAACCGTGACATATCTGACCTTGGTATTCACCAAGAGTAATCTGCCGCCTGTGTTGACCAAAGGGGATGTTAGAAGTTGGGGTCCATGGCGACAGTTTAGGTAGCACTTTGGTCCATCTCCATTGCCCAGGGGCCGCACTCCCTTCAGTCTCGCTAGTTTCTTCAGAGGTGGCAGTTTCCGGTCTGGTTGTCGGTGCTCCTGGTGCTCCTGGCCCTGCTGGGAGTGTTGAGGGAAGGTGGGCTGCATCAGAGGTGGGAGAGGATTTGTGAACCAGGAGCCTGGAGCAACTGGTGGTCTTGGTGGAGGGGGAGGAGGATGTGGGGTGTACCGGGGCCCTTCACCTCCAGGTGGAGTGGGAGGGGGCTGTGGGGTGAACCGGGATCCTTCACTTCCAGGTGGAGTGGGAGGGGCTGTGGGGTGATCCGGGATCCTTCACCTCAAGGTGGAGCGGGAGTGGGCTGTGGGGTGAACTGGCATTCTTTCGCTCCAGGTGGACCTGGCCGCGGAGAGGGAGGCAGTGGTGTGTGTTGGTCTTTGTCAGGCACCGGAGATATTGGTGAGTTTGGGTTCCCTAAAGGTGGTGGTGGGGGTGGTGGTGGTGGTGGTGTGGTGGTGTAGGTGGTCGGAGTGGAACCTGTTCGTATGGAACCCAGGTTTGTTGGTACTCAGTCCACATATGCCGTCCGTCAGGGCTAATCATCGGTGGTGCAGCATACGGAAGATAGTTCATTGGTTGCGGTTCAGATTGCAGTTCCTCAGTCGGTGGCTGGGGCGGTTGACAATCAGGATTGGGATGTCAGGCAAATCTGTCCTCCATTTCAGACCCATTACTGCTGAGCTGGAAGTGTGCATTGCGTCATTGTGGAGGTGCGCTGCAATAATATTGATACGGGTGTCCGGCGTTGGCTGGAGAGTGGTTGTGTGAGGCATTGTTCTATGACATAATGAATAGAAGTAGTTACGAAGAGGAGGTTAGGAGGTTTAGAACTTTTTGCTACAAGCTCTATGGTACCTGCAGTACTCGCTGAGAATGAGGTAGTGTGATGGGCTGCATTCGTGGGCGGCAAGGTGGGTTTATATACAGTCACAATTGTCTCGACAATACTCAATGCGCACCGAGCTCGTCTGCACTTCTCTTACCACACCGCCTTGTTTGACAAACTTCTGATACATGTTTTCGTCACCCATTGTCTGCTAGAAGTGTTCAAGTTGATCACAAGATGGAATGTGGGGTATTACCCCTGCCACTTGGTTGCAGTTTCTCAACGTCCACCCAACTTATGCTGCAATTCTGAAGCTACAACAAACGAAACATATGAACACCCGCGATCGCCTTGCTTGGTGAAGTTCGATACTTGAAATTAGCCTATTGCCTTTCAAGAGAGGTGCTTGCAGGTGTCTATCTCTCATATAAGAAAGCAGGCGACCTCCATGAAACCCCTGTCAGTGGTTGCAGATTCTGGGAATATACTGAAAATTTTCCACACATCCGAACATACAACACTATCTAGCGTTGGGAAACTCCGATTATCAAACGCCTATCAAACTCAGGTGCCTTGCTATCGAAAGGGTGCGGCACACTTAGATGCGATCCGAGCCCTGCCGTCACCTACGGGTGCATCTGAATCTCTGCCTGGAGGTTATGGTGGAGTGCTTATGCCGAAAACCGTGGGCTTAGCAGGGGTAAGGGATGGGAACTCAACCACTTTGTGGGGTACTAACAATTTGTCGGATGAAGTGACGTAGAGTTGTTTGTCGTTTCAAGACTAGTCCTATCAAGCCCGCATGTTATATGGCATGGAGCCTCATCTCTCTGGAGGGGTGTGCAACTGGAACCTTCGGTAGCTTTCTTTACCCCAGAATCGGTGCTCCCCACCATTCACCAGACACTTGTCGCACCCTATCCACCATTCACCATTCACTCCTCATGCCCCATCTACCGGATATACTGTCGCAAGGGTTATCAGTATGGGTCATCAGGCAATCCAGTTCTTATGATTGCGATGCACACTATGTGGAAAACGGATCCGCAACTCCACTGGTCTTGCTCAACATTATCGAAATCACCCAGAGGCGTTTGACGACACGGGAGAGGTAATGGAACGACTTGGAACAGAAGCAAATTGGAGATCTAGTAAGTAGCGAGATGAGCAAAGCAAAAAGTGAATGCAGGAGAACCTGACAGTACCCAAGGGTTCATACCAGCCGCACGCACACCTCCGAGAGCGCTCCCATACCCGAGCTACCAGAGAAACATGACGTCACATTTGTAACCGCGAGGAAAGTCACCCACACAGAAGTGTATGAGAGGCCGCAGGTGGGCAAGTGGTGGGAGAGGCTACGAGCCTCTACGACAAACACCGGAAACCGAATTGGAACCCGTGGCACCCATTTGCAAATGCGTTCGATTATCAACAAGCCCGTGCTCTGGGTACACAAAGCAAAACTTGGGTAAACGACTATCTGCGGCGCGGCCTGGACGATTTCCGTACGACTTCGTTCCAGACAGCATCTGAGCTCTGGGAGCTGCTGAGGTGCCTCGACTTCGGACTGGGAGCAGAGAGTTGCTTCAGGCGCCTGGGAAATATGGCAAATATACTGCAGGGACATTTTCAAGTGCATCCAGTTCTTTTGGGGCATTTACCGTTTGCGAGAACCTGGATTTCGCTCGGTGCAGCTGTACGATTCGGCTAATCATCGAATCTATAGTGAGATGAACTCAGGAGATTGGTGGTGGAAACTCAGGGCAATTACCCGACGGTGCAACAATTGTGCCAGTAATCTTGCCTCGGACAAAACCCATCTCACAAATTTCCCTGGTGACAAGAGCGCCTGGCCACTATATATGAGTATCGGGAATATTCCGAAAGATGTTCGTCATGCAGCATCAAGCGGGCTTGATTCTGGTGGGATTCATTCCAGTTCCACGAAAGGCGCAACTGATATAGACTCTTCATGGCACCACGCGATCCATACCACCCTAAACCACTTAGAGAAGTCGATATCAGAGGCACTGGTTAGAGTGCCATTGTGCCGACGGTTTCAAACCTACATGTTACCCATTGCTAGCACATGGATTGGGGACACCCGGAGATCGCAATGATCACGAAGATAGTCGGAGGAGCATGCACTGTGTGTGAAGTTCCGAAGGGACCTGAGATGTGCCATGGCAAAGGATTTCGCAACTGGGAGCCTCGATGTACGTCACGCTATCAAGAGCACCTGGAGGAGAATCGACTTGATGAATGCAAAGAGGTGCATATACAACTGACTTCAGATTTCTGCTGGGATCATTCTCTGGGCAAAGCCGATCACCTTTGGCAACCAGATGCGCTTCACCAACTCTATTTGGGGATCGTGAAAGATCTCTTCAACTGGCTTTTGGAGTACCTCACTGATCGAGGCTTGAAAGCGGAATTCGATGCCAGGTTCACCTCAGTTCCACACTACTCGAACATGTTGCGTTTCTCCAAACCATTTGATGCTCTCAAGAATGGATCCTGGCATTGCCAGGAAATCCGAAAAATGCTCAGGAGTCTATCTGCAGTTTGTGCTCCCCTGCTTTCCAGCGATGTTGCAGGGAAATCAATCTCAGTAAATGCATCTGATCTGGAGGTTATGAACACGATTTGGGCACTAATTGAATTTTCTTTACTAGCCAGACAGCGAACGCACTCGGATATCTCGTTGAAATATCTCGATGAAGCTCTCGAAAGCTTTTACAAGTGCAAACAAATCTTCACTCCTCAACATGCTACTGAGGCTCGGACAAGGCATTTAGAAAGCAACTTCCAAGTGCAGACAGCAAAACTTAAAGAGGTGGCGATGGAGAAGATAGAGAGAGAGCTTCATTGGGAGATTTATGGTATCACAACTGGGCAGCGGAGAACTTTTGAGGTGCACCTGAGAGAAGAGATGCTGCACACCACTACCTGGAATGCAATGGAGCGGGCGCCAACAATGGTACGACTCGAAGCAGAGCTCTACGGAGCGTCCACAGACCAGCAAGCCTGGTTTGGCCAGTTGTTTAAAGAAGCTCAGGACCGCCTGGAACTCAAGCTGCGTCCCGAAGCTAGCCGTGGACCGACAAGCAAGTTTGCTCGAGAACGTGAACGAGAACGTTACGCCATCATGACTGCCGTGTTCGGTGCATCGAAGGGCACTGTCGCTGCAAAGCGGGAGTTCGAGCGGCGCCTGTTATAAGCTGAGAAAGTAGCAACACATTGGTCAGAGGAGTGCCAACGAGAGGTTGCCCAGTGTCTGGAGATAGAGGTTTACGGGGCAAGCCATGCAGGTCAATCTGCTTTCGTCATGCCATGACGGAGAAGCGCCTGAAGTATGATCAGGGATGGGACTCAAGGCAAAGTCTGAATGTACGGAAGCAGCTAATGCTGCAATTGCATCACTTCGGAAAACCTACAATGCACCTCCTCTGTCATTACCGTGAGTTCATCAACAGGATGGGTGCTTTTCAACAGAGATGTCATAGCTCTTGCATATTTCGAACGTCAAAGAAGCGTACCGTGCCAGACATGGGGTCAACTTCATGCTACAGCTTCTTCAGCCAATGATCGCTCCACCGCGATGGACTACATGGAACACACTCTTTGGTGGCTTGCTTTGTACGGATGGTATGTCGGGGAGAGTGCAGTAGTCCTTAAGATGATGACGGGTTGAGAGATACGGCAAATGAACAGCTGCGCCCGGCAGAAACGGATCCTTGCCGGCGAATCTGAACCTTTGATTCGACCCAGTACACAACCTCTGCGGCAGTGTAAACTTTCAACTATTTGTGCACATTCACGGTCTTTCAAGCGGATATCACTTGCTGAAGCAGCTGCAATCTTCAACATTCCTACATTGCCATCACTTGTCAGGCAGCATCTGCATGAGATCTGGGGCCGTGATGCGGTCAGTGTGATCTGGGGCTACTGAAATAAGTTCAAGGAAGATGTAACCTTACAACCTCACAATAAGGTCGCTTTCTACACGCCGGAATTTCATAACCCTCATCAGATGAACCCGATCCTGATCGACTGCAGCGTTGAGGGTACGCCAGATGGTGAGACGCACAGGCGGCCACCGCAGGTGATATGGGTGCGTGTGGGCGAAAATACGGATGATGGACTCCGCGGCGCCGCCCCACATTTCCCATTCTATACTTCACCTTTTCACCACCGACCAGGACCTCGCTGGTAAGTGGGATGATTGCGAGGACTGGCGGCCGGCTGTTGCAGCAGCACCCTCATTTCCTTTCATCCCTTCAAGCCTGGGTTGATAGACCATCACCGCTGGAGTTGGCCATTGTGGTCGGTACACATTTCGAGCATCATTTAGGGTACCATCAAGATGTGGATGGGTTCGTCAGAGTGGTAAAAGAATCAACACCACATGCTATTGCCGTGGAGAAAATTGAAGGGCCGTGCCACTTGGTCCCAGAGATCAGGGCAGTGACAGGGAACGGTTTGGTATGGATTGTGAATAATCAAGTGGATTTGGATAAGTACTGGGATATATATTAAGGCAAAACATATATGACGAAAGGTTTGGAGCCACCTCTGCCATGTATCCAAACGAATGAGAGGAGTCTCATGCAGGGGTGCGCTTGAAATCCAGCTGGTGTATATACACAATATAATAGTGTAATGAGATCTGAAATGACGATTAATACAAATCTCTCGTGACGATGCTTGAAGTAGCAGCAATGAATTGTCTGCATGATCTATGAATTGAGTCAAATATGATGGCACTTGGCAGTGAGGGCTGCAGAGTGTCAGGGAGGCACATGGAGCAGAGTACGCGAAGGAGCAAGTTTGTGCACCTCCCAGGAAGTGGTAGGAATGCTGTGAGATGCTCCTGTGCATTGTGGCAAGTTCACAGGTGCACCAGGAGCTGCCTGGAGCGCGTCCGAGCATAGTAATATGATAGGGGAGGGTTCGGGAGCCTCCCAAGCCCCAAGGAGGATCCCGGAAGGTGGGTGCCAAGGCAGGGAGGAAATTGAATTTTCCTGATGAAGACATTTCTTTTCATTGCAAATCTTTTATTTATTTTTTCAATCCTGAGCAAAGTTCTCTATCCACTGCAATCGAAGCAAGTCCTGATCTGAATACGGCTACTACTTCAGCCAGTGAATCTGGAGTGACCCCCCTGGTTTCACAGGGTAATCATAACAACCAAATGAATTTTTTGCACCAGTTCTTCTGTATCTATTGTTTTAGTGATTCTAACTCTTTCCATGAGAAGCTGTAGATTGATCCAAACTGAGCCATGAAGGCTTCCTGCAATTTAATCTTATAATTGTAAGGTTGATATGGATATAATATTTCTGTGATCACTTTGCAGAACAGGGGTATGAAGTTGTGCTATTCATTGCAGATGACTTCTCCAATCGGTTTTTCTTGTAAATATTTTGCTCCCAGAACTTCATTGATCACATTCAATGTAATACTGTAAACCTTGAGTTGATATCTTTTCATACTTTTTATAAAAGATAGTACTGCTACTGAACCAAAATCTATTTTGGGTCATTCAAGATCTACAGCTGTTTCCATGTGAATACTTCACTGCTATACACTCAAGTGGTATTGGCAGTATTGTCGACAATAACTGTTTATAAAGTTGATTCTTTGGGCTTGGAATATATCTTTTACATGCTGAAGTTGTGACTGTGGCAATTCTTGTACAATCGGATAATATCCTAACTTTGTTTTAAATTCTTGTATTTGCTCCTAGTATTATTGTATTTGTATATTTAACTAGGCCAAGGACACAATTGTTCCTGATTCAATTGATTTTCCATGTATTACATCCAATTTTGTTGATTGTTTTAATTTGTTTTTTTCCAACTATTAATTGCAAACAAAATTATTATCCACAACTGCAATCTCAGTTGCTTTGCAGTCCATCAAACTGTATATATTGAATATTTTTTCACTCACTTTCTAGAAACATTTCACAACAAGATGCTTGGTTTGTATCAAAGTTGCATTTATTTCAGTTCTCAGAATTGAAATCTGCAAAATTTTGAAAGTAGGACTAACATTTGTTGACAAAAATGATTTGTACCCAGTACAATAGCCATTCTTATAACATTGGTCTTAACCTTTCCTTATTCCACTTCTTTATTCTTTCCTGAAATTTTTTGAAGTAGATTTATTTTCATCCAACATGAAGCTGAATTCAATTGACCTGGCCATGATGCTGTAAAATCGCTGTTATCCCTACTGTATATTCCAAGTCCTTCGTCCCTACATTCCTGCCTTGTGTTAGGAGCAATCTTGTTCCTTTGACTGCTGAGAGGTCCATTAGGGCAAGGCCATGATAATTTGCCATAGTTTCTGTGGGTACTATTGCAGGAGTAGATGTCACATTAATTCCTGATTTTTCCAACACCCCACACTATAATTCCAGTGTTCTTTCTGCTGTGTGGGCCCAGATCTCTAAGTCTTTCTTGGAGAAGTGTTTGACAAACTCATCTAGATCATTAGATATTTCACAATACTCAGGGTAGTCATTTGGTTCATCAGACAAGCCTCTTCTTAGGGTGGTTTATATCATCGCATCATTTTGATTCTTATCAGCTACGTATCTTTGAATTTCATGGAACAACAGTGATAGCTGTTCATTGTAGGGCCAGAGCTTGTCGAATTCCCTTTCAACAGTTGTATGGATATCCTGATCTTGGAAGACTAATTATTATTTGTTCAGCAAGGTACTGAGGCTGTCTAGTTTGATATTACTGGTGACTTTGTCAGACTACAGTTGCAGCTGGTTAAATGCTCCTCCTTCAAACCTGTTCACTGCATATCTTATTTTGGCCCATTCATCGAAAAATTGATATACATTATATTTCAATCTTAGTGCTGACAGGCCCTGCTACTTCCACAGGGCCATTCTGTCTGCTTTTGAGAACCAAAGAATATCACTGCTGTTGTGGCTTCTGTGACCCCCAGATGAGTCTCCCCAACCAGTTCCTGATTCTGCCAATGCCAATACTGTATTGACCTGTATCAGATACATCATTCTTTTTTCTTCCATTATCTTTAACTGTTTCTGTGTTTCATCCAAATCTTGTTGAAGCTCTGCATCAGTTGTTGGTGCCCAGATCACTAGCTGGTGTTTGAGTTCTGTTATTTGTTTGTAGATCACCATGTACACATTATGGTATAAGTTCTATTCACCTTTCAGTTAGATCGAGTTCTTGGATCAACCATCTTTTCATAACTTCCTGTAATATTATTTGTGTTGTCCAGTTTGGATATTTCCCTTTCTTCTGACTGGTTACAGCTGTTAACATTATCCCTGCTGCATTTTTTGCATTTTCAACATATTTCAGAAGTCCTGCAGATGTCAATTTTGGCAAGTTCACTGTTACTATCATTTCTACATCCTCCTGGAAATAAATCTTCAAGGACAAGTCCCTGACTACAAACTGGAATCCTGATCCTGATGCTCTATCTATTTGAATTTGTTATTACCTTGTTGACGGTAATATCACACTGCTGATTTCAGCGTAGAACTGATTCATTGTTTAATAGATTTTTTGTAATGTTGATTACAAACCTTGTAAATACTCAATGGTATATCGCACATTCTGAATGTAATATCGCCTAGCTAGTGGTAGTATGTTTGCCTCCACAGTTGCGTTTACCAAGAAGAGTCCTGGTCCATGCAATTCTCATGCAGTCCATCAAAGATAATCTAAAAGTTTTTAGAAACAGTTATTGACTCTCTGTTCTCACTCCAATATAATGTCTTCCATCCAATAACTATTCCAGTGAATGATTTCTTCTGGTTTATTCCAAAATACTTTTAGATTGGTTCCTTGGATTCTTGGAAAACAGTATCTATGCTATTGATGGTATTTGGAGCATTTGGTTCAGAATTTTGGCAGGGTCAACCAACAAGATTCAAAATGTTCATTCTTGAGTAGCAGTTAGTATCATAAGCAGGCATATACTCCTTGACAATATCAGTGTTAGAAGGTCTGCAGAGCTTTCACAACCAGGCTATACTGAAATCTGGCCAACAGCTGTATGCTATTAATTAGTTTTCAAAGTTGATAGCTCATTGAAACACTATGCAGAGGTGGTAGGAAGGTCAGTAACAAAAATAGCAGCCAGAATAATCAGATTATCATCATATCATCATATGAACAGTATTATAATCAGTAGAACCAATTCTAGAGTTCTTCTGTTATAGACACAGGGGTTCAAGTATCAAGGGTTGAGGGTATGGGGTTTATGGGGTTATGAAAACTGAAAGCTGGAGGGTAAATGTGTCAAAGATAGCCTGTAGTTGAAAGAGTGGTGACAGTTTGCAAGGGATACAATCCCAATTCATCTAGTGTGAAAGAAGTCAAAGCTGAAGCATTTTGATGGCTTTGTAGACTAGCAAACAAGTAAAAAACGAAATCTAACCTCTGCCAAATGCCTGGTTCATATACAGTAACCGTTATGTGTAATCTAATTGTTCCTGAATATATTCCGAATCGTACTATCTTAGTACAATATCTTTGCTCAATCGATGTTGTCACTAGAATACCTGATTGGCTATGACAAATGCAGTTGGGAGCCTGTGACCAACATCAGTGGATATAAAGCTATTGACAAGTTTCATGCCAAACAACCTGGTAAGCCTGGGTGATAAACCATGTAGGTACTCGACATTGGAGAGAGGGATCTACTGTCATGGTTGAACTGAGTGACAATGGATGTTGGAGTGATGATTTGTCAGTAATACCAAGGATTATGTACAATGAGAATGAAATCAGATTTCATATGGAGATTAAGTATTACAAGAATGGAATCAGGTTTTGAACAGACGCTCAAACACAACGAAAATGCAGAACAGGTGTTGAATGCAAACAATTAGGTTTCATGGAGGAATCTCATCCAAAGATGGTAAACAAAGTTGGCAGGAGTTCAGATGTATTGTGGAATGTGTTACACAAAGCAAGTTTGAAGCGGGGTCATGTACTATCACCCGCAATTTCCCTGATGAGATGTCATCGGCAATCACTGATCTCAGATGACAGAGACAATCTTTTCGGATGGCCAGCAAACGAACATCCACACCATCGATAAGCATCGACAGCTAGTTGATGGCCACGGTCGCTTCTGCTCCAAATTGCTGATAACAAACGCACAGCCAACAAACAGCAGAATAGCAATGGCCAAGAAGCTGACGCTTGCTGATAACAAATGGACAGCCAGCAACCAGCTGGATGGCGTCGGGCATGAGCCGACAACAGCCGGCGGCCTAGGAATATGTGCCGACTCTGAACAGCAAAGCTGCTCTCTATTGAAAGAGGCTTATTCGTCTGGAGTTGATCAGATCGAATGAATACCACTGGTCCACAGGCACAAGTCCGGGAGCTTGGTGTCATAAAGGATACCAATGGTCTGAGTATAATCTCATCATGATGAAAATCATAGAGGATTGAGAGATGGTGGCCGCAGTAGTTGCGAAGGAACGGGCATTGGTTCGAAGGAGGTACAAAGGCGGTTACAGTGTTGGAGCTCTAGAAAAAAATGTAGATAAAAGTATTTGTTAGAAAGTGAAGACAAAGGTATAAAGACCTTGGGTTCTTCGAGGAAACAAAGGCATCAACCTTCTCAGCGAGGAGAACAAGCCTTAACAATATACGCATTGGAGAAAGCCTATTCTTTCCGTTAAGAATCTTTTAGTGATTTCCACATCCCGAGTGAAGCTTCTAATCTACCTTCGAAGCAGTCCCAAAATAAGTACGGATACTTTTTGACTGGGTAATCCTGGAGTGACACTCCCAGTGTTACATGATATTGTCAGAAAAGAAACACTGCTGAGGAAGGTATTCTTTCTACCCACTTCAATACACATCAAGCGGTCTTGATGATGTCCTATGTCTGCAGACTTCTTTCCGTTATCATCGGAATTGGTACTCTCTTTGATTTCATACCAATTCCCTTGAACAATTTTCAAAACACCTTCTTTGACACCCAAGCAGACCTTGACACCAATTTCGAAGCCCAGGAACCAGAAGATTCGTTCTGGGCATACCTCCACCACAATGGGCAACACATTCCCATCCTCTATCTGTGTACAGAAATGAACCTTTCAGTTATCCCATCCATTCAAGAAGACACCATCTGCCCTGAAGATTGTATCTCAAACTGTGAAAGTAGGTCCAGTTCTGAAAGATCAGTTAATATCTTCAGATATTGAAATGAAGACTATCTCTACAATCGAAGTGGCTGAGATTGTATTGGGCTCAAGGAAATTGTAAAACCCATTGGACAAGAAGAAGAGTCAGCGCAAGACTTTGCCGTTTAAAAATTCGGAATTGTTACCAGGGATTTCACAGCCTTCGATACCGAGGAATAGAAATTAAGCCCCAGACTACGAGCCATCGAAACAGCTGCAGGGTGAGGCTAAGGCTCGATTCCTAATTCCTCACTCAGCCATATCTCTGGCCGGGCTTTTTTTGGTGGTCTCATAATGGCAGAAGCAGGAGCAGGATCAGATACAAGAATGGCAGAGGCCTACATGGTGGTCAAAAGAGAATATATCAATTGTATCTTACGATCAGGAAAGCAGGTAACAGAATACCAGCCAATTACGATGAAAGACTTACCAGACTGGGTTATCCACCTGTTGAAACAGAATAAATAGGGAATTGAAACAGATGAACGCTCTCATCCAGGAAGGTAGGGAAACAATTTTCGAAATCCAAATCAGACTACTTGAGTTGGTCCAGGCAGAACAAGATATACAATGCTATTGACCTAAAAAGTGGAAATGATGGAAAGGGCGCAGTTTGAAAACATTCCAATATCATTATCCAATCTCAAAGTTATTTCGGCTAACGTCCAAGCAGCACTTGCTGTAATGGAAGCCCTGTCAACCGAAGCCTACAAATGCCGACGAGAGACTCTTGGTGAGCATATCCTGCGGTCAGGCAAGGCTTGGAACACCCTCTCTAATTGACTCAATAAGAGGGAATGAAAGGCTGCAGTATGGAAGACAAAGAAGGACTTTCAAAAGATGTTTCGGGAATTCACCAGAGCGCTTCGAACCCAGCTCTCGAATAAACGGATGAAATAATAAGCACGCTCCCTAGCTAGGTCAGTTATCGGACGAAAGGCAGGAGACACGAAACCGGATGCCGAAGGATTCCGCATTCAATACATTGTCAGGTAGGATGTGAATATGGATCAGGGATGCTATGACTCCTACGCCTGAGGGCAATGGAGACGGTGCAGCAGGCATTGGAGCAGACCCACATCCAGGTGGCTCTAAGTCATCTAGCTGTAGTGTGAGCAGCTCTAGCTTCTCCGATTCCGGCGCCAAAGATGACCTTCCCCGCAACCACAGCCAGAATGAACGAATCATTGATACGGAGGAAGAAAAGAATGCTTCCGAAAAGATGAAAGGACTTGCAGTACAAAGGAGATATCCAGGACTATATCGTAAGGATAGAGGCCCTGAACTACCAAGTCTGCTTATCAGGAATTGCATGGCGAGATGCTCTGCACAGTGGCCTCAACGAAGATATTAAGGATCGACTATCTATTTCGAAGCTTACACCAAACGATGATGCAGAATATTAACTGCTGCTATGACAAGCCGGCCACCCTTATGAGAGATGCCTGCAAGAGATGAACAAACACTGTCATAATGATCACAAACCCAAAGATATGATGAATAAGTGGAAGGGGGATGATGATGGTGATAAGAGTTCAGACTCCAAGAAATCTCGAATAGAGCAGAAGGATCGTGAGCTTATCAATTCGGACAAGGGTATTGCCCTAAAAGCATTCCGGATTTGTGGTTGAAAACTCGAGCACAGTGTGAAGAGTGTAAGCGCTGCGGTTCTAAGGAGCAACGATGAGTGTTCTTGACCTCTTCTTCAAAGATTGAGCCAAGTTGTGTGGCTAATCGAATTATGAAACCAATGGCAGCCCAAGTTCCCAAGTGTTCTATGAGTATGATTCCAACTGTATGAAAATGGATGATTGACACAAGTTTCTTTTGTCTTTTCTTTGGGTCTATCGGTATAGGAATTAAGGCTAAGGATTGCGGTTATTCCTATGATCTATGAGGTACAGACACCTCTGGCTTTTGAATATATGAGTACAGATATTCATATTTGCATTGGGACAAAGGATTGTAGTCATTCCTATGTTCTTTGAGGTACAGATACCTCCGGGTTATGGTATTTATGGGTACAGATATTCATATTACATGGGTACGGACATCTGTGTTTCTATTGGGTTTTCATTGAGGTTTTACCAATGCTGTGATTGGTATGATAGCTTTCGATATTCAATATACTTTCTTTTCTGCTGTTTAAGGCAGGGTGCCTGGGGATGAGTACAATACTCGAAATATGCTGGTAATATAGCATCCAAGCATGGCTAGTGACAAAATAATTACAATCGAGCTAGATCATACTGATTCGAACCTCATTCACCTATGAATTTACGCATACTAGAAACCACAACCCATTGCAGCTGGAGCTGGGTCGCAAGGCAGTTCATCATGGTTGTCAACTGAAAAGATCGAAAACACAGGGCTGCGGCCAGCGCACTTCATTCTGTATGCAAGAAACAAAAGCAACAATTACCACCTGAACCAAAGACAGGTTCAAGACCCACAATAGGCATGTTTGCAAACTTTCGAGACAAAAAGAACATGCCAGTAAGAGTTCTCTTGAATACAGGGTGTGATACACCTATGATATCAAAACAGTGGGCTGATTCACATGGTGTTCAATTCGTTATTCAGACAGAACTGTAGATAGTTGAAAACTTCAATGGAGAAAGAGTAGACAGAGCAGGTTTGCAGTACACCTTCCCTGTCACTCTGCGGTATGAATTCTAGTATACCAAAGAGATCTTTGGTATTGGTCCAATGGACGATTCGTCGGATATCATGTTACCTAACTGTGGATCGTCGAGCATGGAGCACTCAGTGGAGTTACCGAAGAAAATGATAAGCTCAAATTTACGTCAAAATACTGCCATCAACATTGAACAAAGGCAGTGGTATCTTTGTTCTCAATCGAATATGACGATTCCATATTGAAGTTTGGTACCAATCCTCGATGGATCAGGGTTATTGGTTCAATGCATGTCAACGCCGGACATGAAATGGAATGCAAATGGGTAGTGTGAATTCTATAGCAATACAGAGACTTTGAAACATTTTACAAGGCAGAAACTGCTAATGCTCTTCCGTTCCATAGATCCTACGATCATGCCATTGACTTGAAAGATTGGGAGCAACCTCCGTGGAGACCCATCTATGCTCTTCCAGAAAAGGAGCTTTCAGTCCTTGAAGAGTATCTGAAGGAAACGCTTGATTCTGGAAAAATCAGTCGTAGCAAGTCACCCGTGGGTGCACCCATACTCATCGTTCCAAAGCCACATGGAAGAGGCTTAAGATTGTGTGTAGACTACAAAGGTCTAAATTGTGTGACGATTATGAACCAATATCCATTGCTGTTTATGAAGGAACTTAGTCACAGGGTTGCAGAATTGAAAATTTTCACCAAAATTGATATGATGGCAGGGTACGACCTGATTGGAATAAAATGCGGTGATGAATGGAAAACAGCATTTCGTACAAGATATGGAAATTATGAATACCTAGTGATGCCCTTCGGAATGGCGAACGTGCCAGTTTCATTCCAAGATGTGATGAACGAGAACCTGCGAGATCCAATCGATTATGGAGTAGTGGTCTATACAGATGATATCCTCAACTATACATAAAATGAAGAAGAGTATGTACGATTGACTAGAGAAGTCCTTTGTGGATTATGGGAAAATAACTTGGCTATAGCACCCGATAAGTGAGAATGGCACCAGAAGCAAGTTGAGTTCCTTGGGTATCTCATATCAGGAGAACATGTCAGTATATCCGAAGACGAAATTGATACTATTTTTGAATAGAAGATTCCGCAGTCTGTCAAGGACGTCCAGTCTTTCCTGGGATTCACCAACTTCTATCAATGCTTCATCCAAGGATGTTCGAAGATATACCATCCCTGAACAGAGTTAACCAAGAAAACGAACGAAAAGTTCAATTGGAAAGCAAATTCACAAGATCAAATAGCCTTCGATACGCAAATGACGCACTTCACCGAGGCTCCCATAATACGACATTTCGAGCCTGTTTGGCCCGTTGTGATTGAAACTGATGCAAATGTGGTTGCAATTGGCGCAGTACTCTGCCAAGTCATCGATGGACAAATGCACCCTATTGCCTACCACTCTCAAAGGATGGATAGAGCTGAGATCAACTACGAAATCCATGACAAAGGGATGCTCACCATAGTATCCGCGTTCAAAGGATGGAGATGTTATCTTGAAGGTGCAGCTCATCCAATCAGTGTGTTCACCGATCACAAGAATCTCGAATACTTTACAACTACGAACATCTTGAATTGGGGGCAAGCTTGCTGGGCCCAAGAATTGGCAGGATATGATGTCAAAATATTCTACTGACCCGGTTATGCAAATGGGGAACCGGATGCATCATCGAGGCATTCGGAGTACCACCATAAATCAGTGGGACGTAGTGCCGAAGAATATGTAAATCCGCCAATCCACCACGTTCTGAGACCTGATCAGTTGGTAACTTCTGAAAAAAAAACAGTACAAGTAACAGCAATGAGGTTACGAGGTGAACTAATTGCAATTTCTTCTGCAAAGTTGAGAGCAATCCCAGTAGTCAAGTTCATCTCATGGCAGTTAGAAGCAGTGGTCAGCACCGCTAATAATAATGCTGAATGGCAAGAAGAGTACGTCCGAGCTATGAAGGGAAATGCAAGCCCAGATATTTTGTTTGAAGACGCAGCCCTTGATTTTATAGGCAGGCAGTGGATCCCAAACAATCTGCAGTTGAAATACGAGATATTGGAAGTGGAGCACGATTCGATGGTGGCTGGACGCATGGGGCAGGATAAGACAATCGAGCTGGTCTGACAAAATTTCTTTTGGCCAGAAATGGAGTAATTTATTGAAGACTATGTCCACTCATGCCCTGAGTGCCAAAGAAACAAAGTAGCTTGCCACGCTCGCTAGGGACTTCTACAACTTCTCGAATTAGCATACTGCCCATGGGACTCGATTTCCATTGACTGCATTATCGAATCACCGGTATGAAACGGATACTCATCGGTATGTGTAATCGTTGATCGATTTACGAAAATGGCTCACTACATTCCAATGCAAGATAACGAGATGAAAGCTACAGACCTGATCAAAATCTTCTTGAAAGAAGTATGGTGATTTCATGGTCTACCATCGAACATAGTGTCAGATCGGGACTCTAGGTTCCCCTCCTCATTTTGGTCCTCGTTGGTCGAAGTTCATAACATTAGGTGAAAGATGTCTTCGCCATTCCACCCTCAAATGGATTGATAAACGGAAAGAGTCAACCATTCGCTGGAATGCTATCTGCAGAATTACTGCAATTACAAGCCGGATAACTGGTCTGAGATGTTACCAATGGCAGAGTATGCTTATAAAAACTCTCTCACCACCACTATGCGAATATCATCATCCTTTGCAAACTCTGGCTTCGATCTTCGAACTAATTAGCCCATCAAAGCAGGAGGAAAGAATCTGGCATCTAAGAATTATGTTCACTGGATGACCGGCATGCATTTACTGTGCCATAAGGGCTAAGAGCAAGCACGCGAAACAATAGGGAAGTACCATGATATGCGTGCTAAGGAACCTTTGAAGTATTCAGTTGGTGATTTAGTTATACTAAATGGGCAGAACCTCAAAACTCGAAGACCATCTAGGAAACTAGATGCGAAGCTTCATGCACCTCTCAAGGTCTCGAAGGTGCTCTCACCCAGCGCTATCACGCTTGAGTCACTGAATAGATGGCATATTTACAATGCATTCCAGATATCACTCATCAAACCTTATCGACTCACCAACAACTCTACTAGACCTACACCCTGGCTTGCTTCAGCCAGCAGGCAGAATGAGCTCAGATATGATGTCGACGGCTATGAGTACACAATGGGTTACGAGGTCGAAGAGATCATGGGCAGCCAGTATAGCAAGGAACGGAAACGGGTTTAATATCCAGTTAAGTAGATTGGGTACCGAGAAGAAGCACACTTGACTGACGAACCTTATGAGAACTTCGACAACATAAGACTGTTAATGGAGTATCACAGACGGAATCCTCAGGCTGCTAAAGATAACAGGATCATTTGAAAATGGTTGAGCTAGTACCTTTTCCCCACCAAGCGTTTTTAACAGCTAGCATGACACCTGATGAAGGATTTGGTTTTTGGGCACCAGGGGTCATATTTTCCACATCATGAGAGAAAGATGGAATTGGTTTTGGGCACAAGTGGTCATATTTTGCAAACCAAGAGAAAGATCGATTTGGTTTTAAGGGCATACGGCGTCAAGATGTTTCCAAATGAAGAAAAAGAAAGAAAAGTGACTTAGCTAGACGCAACTGGATTGATCAATTCTTCTTGCTGCCATATGTCTCATCTGGACCTGAGCAAACTGATCGGTCGATTGTGCTTGAATGTCTCAAGCTGGTCAAAGCAAAATTTTTCAGGTAGATTTACTATGTCGAGGATTTCGAATAATTCACATCAGCGTGCTGGATCACGTTTCACCAAAGGCAACGAAGAGCAGATAACTATGGAGTATGGTCGTTCAGAGACAAACTCTATAAAAGATGGAGTAGTGTTATACCTAGCAAGTTCGCAGCGGGGTCATGTACGATCACCCACAATTTCCGTAATTCGATGTCATCAGTTAAAACTCATCTCGGATGCCGCAGCCACTCATTTCGGATGGCCACCCAATGAACATCCACACCATCGATAAGCATCAACGGCTAGTTAATGGCAGCAGTCGCTTCCACTCCGCGTTGCCAATAACAAACGGACAGCCAGCAAACAGCTGAATGATATCGGCCAAGAAGCTGACGCTTGCCAATATCAAACGGACAGCCAGCCACCAGCTCAATGGCACCAGCCGAAAGCCAACAAATGTCGGAGGCCTAAGAATACATGCTGATTCTGAACAGCGAACCTGGACTCTATCATAAGAGGCCTATTAATCTGGAGGTCATCAGATAGAAAGGATACTACTGGTCCGGAGGCACAAGTCCATGCGCATGATGTCATAAAGGATACCGATGGTCTGGGTATAATCTAATGACGATTAAGACGATAGAGGATCGAGACATGGGGGCTGCGCTCGTTGCGAAGGAACGGGTATTCGAAGAAGGAGGTCTGAAGGCGGTTATGGTGCTGGAGTTCTAGAGAAAAGTGTAGATTGAAGTATTTGTTAGACAGCAAAGACGAAGATATAAAGATCTTGGGTTCTTTCAGGGTAGAAAGGCATCAACCTTCTCAGTGAGGAGAACAAGCTTTAACAATATATGCATTGGAGAAAGCCCATTCTTTTCGTTCAGAATCTTTTAGTGATTTCCAGCTCCCGAGTGAAGCTTCTTATCTATATTCGAAACAGTCCTGAATTCAGTACAGATACTTTTGGACCGGGTAACCCGGGAGTGATGCTCCCGGTGTTTCAGAATAAGTGGATTATGGACGAAATCACTGTATATATACCAGGTATTTGGCAGAGAATGAGTTTCTTTCTTCACTTGTTTCCTAGTCTACCAAACACTCAAATAGCTTTGGCTTCCACTTCTTTTACACTTGGTGATTCTGCATCGAGTCTCTTGCATACAGTATATGTTTTTGAGCTACAGGCTATTTCCGACTCTTCCAAACCTGTGGCTTTTTGATTTTTATAAGTGTTAGAACTCGAAGCTCTGAACACTTGAACCCTCAATCCTTGACAATATACCTTTAGTGCCCCTCTATTTATTGCTGAAATCTACTTAGTAGGCTGTATCTATTGTGATGATGTATTTGTTTACTATAAATCAACCAAATAGTATTTCTCACTTGTTGAGGATCATATAACAAAGGCTTAACAATATATTCTGAAACATCTACATTCTACCAACAATATCAATCGTATTCTTGGATATTCTGTTATATCAGGTGGAATCTAAGTTTGGCTATATATTTCAACTTCATTGAATAGCAACAAGTGTGCAGCCACTATCTTGACCTCTATGGGTTACAACCCTGGCATTGTTGTGGGTGTTATGAGGGCAATGGTAGTTGTACCTCCAAGAATTACAAGAGCTACTCCATATATACCAATATCATACTCTTCGCAATTTCTTCTGAAAATATACTTTGCCACCAAATTAAATATTAGCGCAATATCTGAATCCATGATCATGGGAAAAAACCACTGAGCAACATACATCCAATGGTGACTACCATTTACTGTATCGAGTATACCTCTTTCCAAAAGTTGTCAGGTATACCACTTAAACAGAATTCACCCACAGCACCGCTTGGTTTCGCAAAGCCACTTTCTATCCAATTTAATCGATTATTCTTGGAACTCTTAGGCTGCAGAGTAGAGCTATTCTGCTAGAATACTCTTTGGAACTGCCGAAAAACATGTCTTTTCCTCAGAATCTTCATGCCTTCCAGGCCTTGTATACATTCACCGACTACAGGTTCTTTCCTACCCAAGTTCCCACTTTTCAACCCTACAACAGAGATGAAGTTAAGAATTTCCCACTCTCTCCCTCCAATGTACACGATGTCAGTGCAAGCATGCCCTCCCAGGATAGCCATATCAACAATTATGAAAATCCGTCCCAAAATGACGGACTTGGAGACACGAAACACATCCATGACACACCCAGCATGCCAGGAACGATGCTGTGTTCTTATAAACATGACATGGAAATCCACTCAGAACCATCCACGGTGATGATGGTGGCAGAGGGTGAAACTGTTGACAATCAGAAAATGTCAGAGTCAGAGACCGACCACTCTCCTCTCTTCTCCATCGCAAGCACTCCCCGGCAGATGCCTCATCTCAACATCTTCCCTGCCACTCCGATGTGAAACCTTGGACCCCACTGGGAGCAAGCTAGGAGGGCCTTTGTACAACAATTGCAGCAAGCCTCGTCCTCCAGCAAAGTGGTGGAAACCCAGCTGGAGAGGGGAATGGATTTGACCCTGAAAAATCGAAATATAGAGGGTAACAATTGGGGCAACGAAAGTGACGAAAACAAAAGTAACAAAGAAATACAGTCACCAACCCGGCGAGCCTATGAGAGAAAGGCAAGTGTCAAGCCAGGATAACCAATAAGGTTACCTACCATGCCACGCAAGCCTAGAGCAGGCCCCAATTGGTCCAATCAGTGGGAAGATCAGTCCAATGATGGACAGAAAGAAAAGATTGAGGAATTGATCGGCAAAGTCAACAATATCAAAGAATGGCAAGAGATGGCAATCCAATGGGCAGAATGAGAGCAAGCTGAATGGAATAAGCTGAGAGATTGTGCGATACAGAGAACGGAGAAAGATAACAGAACCAAGGAGCATCGGTTGGTAATATTGAGTTGGAAACTGGAAAAGGATGCCAGATATATCGAAATGAAGGGTCAAATGCAGCAAATAAAAGACCAGCTCAATCAGATCCTAGAGTTCTGCAAGGAATTGAGTAAAAAAATGAGAGGCCAGATAAGGGAAAGATCAATCAGATGGCCAATATGTGTTGGAACAGAGTGCGCAGATTCTTTGAAGCAAAGCACAAAGAGATGGATAAGATAGAGAAGGAAAACACAGAAAGAAAGAAGGAGGTGGTTTGCAGGGGTGTTCAGAAGGCCTTAGAAATTACCAACATGGAAATTGATGCAAGTGAAGAACAGAGGGCCAGAGTGGAAGAGCTTGTAGAGAAGAGCCTACAAATGGAAATTGACAAACAGGGGTTAGAAGAGTCGAAGCACACCCCAAAAATTGTGCCTGATAGAATCAAGCCAGACTCAGTGGCTGTCAGAAACTCATTGGCCAAGGTACAGGCACTGGCACCACCAGCTGTATCAAGGATATTTCAGCTCAAAGGAAAGGCAAAACCTACACTAATCAGGCCACCTAAAAGCCACGGAAGCAAGGCACCGGAAAATGCCCCCAAGAGACCAAAGGCAAAGCAGAAGTAGGAGGGGGGAGCCAAGGGAGGGAAAGAGTTGCCCAAAGCACCTGCACTACCACAGCAACTGCAGGCGGAAAAACCAGAGATCGGAAAGGCGACCTATGTATAGCAATTGGCAGCGTCAATAGCAGGACCGAACAAGAAGGATGGGGCAGGATTCCAGGTAGTAGGACAACAGAAGAAGAATAATAAACAAAAGAAGGAGGTGAGTGGCCAGGAACCCATACCCACAAACAAGAATACGTTGGAGAATAGGAGATTCACATTCAGGAGAAACAATGGCCTGCCAGTCTCCTTGGAAGAAGACACGGAAATCATGTCAGAAGTTAATATAGTGCTCTGGGCTCAACAGGTCTCAGCACATATCAGAATGATGGGAATCTCAACAAATATGAGAGAATCCATCACAGCATTGGCTGGGGAGAACTCATCAGCAGACAGGTTAATTGTGATTAGGGACATTATTATCACGGCGGTGAGAAAAGTGGACCCAGACATCATCGACATAGAATGGAAGGAAACCTTGGAGAGGATAAAAACGCATGGAATCAACTTTGACCAGTATATGACAACGAGGTTGGGAGGACTGGAAAAGCTGAAAAAAGAAATCCATGCAAAAAATGAAGGAGTTATTGTTCCCATTGCAACAAGATGGATGGGTAGATTGGTAGATATCAAGGAAAAGAAAAGAAAAGGACAGAAACAGGCATCATCGGTGGTATTTGCTATCAAGGGGAAGAAGATGGTCCAGAAATATGTCAGGAAGGGGTTGAGAGCAGCAGAGATATGGAATGCAGTAGAGCGTTATGTCAATGCAGGCCTGGACACCATTTGCAAAAGTTGCTGTGAATGTGGACATCATATTTTGAAATACAGAAGATTGGGGATGGTCAGATGCATGCTGTGTGGAGGAGTCCACAAGAGAGCAGGATATCAGTGCAATATCATCAGGTACAAAGCCAAAAAGGGTCAGAACTGCAACCATAATGACAACAAGTGTGCAAACTGCAAGGGGGCACATATCACCATGAGTAATGAATGCCCAAAAACCCAAGAAGCCACTGCCTAGACTTGAGATGAACAAACCAGCTGGATAGATTGGAGTCGTATCTGGACGAATGAAGTGACGGATCAACACAAGTGAGACGAAAAAAGGGAGGTTAGAAAAGACAGAGCAGCCTGCACAAACGAAGCACAAAAGAAGGTTGGAGAAGAACTATTTGTCGACAAAGGAAAAAGAAAAAAAGCTGAGACGCAAGTACCAGCCACACAGTCAGCACCAGAGAAGTCAACTACAGAGACCCCATAGTGAAAGTCCTACATGAAAATTGTATGAAGAGTAAGGAGGGAATTAATTTAGCAATTGAAAAGAGAATATAAAGGGGGGCAGATTTGGTAGTAATTCAAGAGGTGTATCAAGGGCCAGGAGATGAATACCAAACAATCCACCCGGGATACAAGTTCGTCAGAGGATGGAGAACAATCACAGCAATCACGATTGAAACCCCAGTCATGATCAATGACGTAGGGGCCAGGAGAGGGGACGTCCAAGCCTTTGACTTCATCAACAAGCGGGGACAAAAGGTTAGGGTGGTCAACGTTTACGATCAACTTCAACAAATAAACGTCATCCGATCAGCAATATGACCAGCGAGGTGAGCACATTGGGAAATTATAATGGAAGAAAAATATGTCATGCTGCGCACAGATTGGAATACACACGGCAAGGAGTTCAACGACAGATCCATTCAGAGGAAAGACACCACCTTTTTAGAAGACCTTATGCAGAAGTTTCAGCTACAGGTCATGAATGAGGATGAAGATACATGCTATAGCACAAAGGATGGGAGAATGATAGGGTCGATAATCTATGTCACCCTGGCCAGAGAAGACATGTGCAATGACCATATGGTTGAAATGCTCTTAGACAATAACAATGCAACACTGTCCAACAACATGACGGTCCAGGTGATGTGGGGAAGGAACCTAAGCAAGGATAGAACAAGAAGCAAAATAACGTGATGGAATATAGACAAGATGGAACAGAAGGATTTGAAAGAAGCAAAGGAAATGTAGAAGGAGAAGATGGCAGAAAGAACCATCATATTGGAAGAGAGCACCATACTGGAGCTGGAAGAGGAAGCAATCAAGATTAGAAATGATTCTGATGGAAGTGCTTAATCGGAAGGCACAGAAACTCAGGCTGTGTGCCAGATCGAAACGATAGTGGAACCAAACAATTCAAGAAAAGGGGAGGATGATGGGGTTCTGGACAATAGAAAGAAGAGCAGAAAGATTGAACAAAGATGAGGTTAAGGAAGAAAGAAAAGATTTTCGGAAGACAATAAGAGCAGAAAAGAGAAACAAGTGGAACAAATTTTTACCGCAGGTAGAGGAAGAACACGTGTGGAAGGCAATAAGGTCCACAGGTCAATAGGGAGAAGAAACAATCAAAGCCTTAAGAAACAAGAAGGGAGAGTCGGTTACCACTTGGGATGAAAAGGCTGAACAGATAAAACAGGTGGGGTTTCCAAAGCCACTGGAGGATATCACCCATAAAGCAAAGAAAGAAGGGGGCTTTACCCACCTGGAAATCGAAAGAAAAGAGGTCCACATGGCAATATCTGAGCAAATTGTCCAAAAAGCGGCAGCACCAGACAGAATAAACATCAGGCAATCAGATTCTTGTGGGGATGGGACAAAGAGAGAATAGTAGCCTTGGTTCAGACAGCAATAAGACTTGGACACAATCCAAAAGAATCGAAGACAGCAACAGGACTAATCATACCC
>WHVE01001204.1:0-24374 GCA_015178995.1 Trichophaea hybrida
CGTGTCCCCTCAGCTGTGAGTCTTGCTTTGAGCCGAGTTTGACGAATTCCACAATGCTTTATGGTTCCTCGCTCTGTTGCAGAGAGTCCTTGAGTACATTAGACAGCCCATTTCGTAATGCACTCATTTGGGCATCTTCATTCCTTGTCATGTCTGATACGTATCTTTGGAATTTTGCGTTGTACTGGGAGAATTCACGGTCTCGTTGTGTGAGTTTCAAGATTCCCACCTGGCCATTGCTGCTTTATCTTGATCTCCGAACTCTAGATCGGGCAGGTCAACAACCTCTTTCATGGTGTTGAGTTTAACTTCGCGGGACATTTCGTCACATTGTGGCTGTAACTCTGCCAAAGCTACCCCTTTTAGACATCCAACCGCGTACCTCAGCTTGTTCTGCTCAGTGTTGAATGCCTTTGGTTTTCCGACTATCTTCAAGGCCATCTGCACCTTCCACCCTCCAAGTTCCCTCCTATTTTCTCCTGAGAATGTGGAAATATCATTTACCTTGTCTACTCTTTCTTCCCTTTCCCCAGTCTCCGGTGTCCTTCCTTCCGTCAGCTTCAAAACTTGGGTCACCTGTTGACGATGTTCTTCTGCCCGGTCCCTGAATTTCTCCATCTGTGCCTGAGCATCTTCCAGGTCTTGTTTCAATTCTGTCAGATCTGGATTGCTTTCTTCCAGCTGTTGTTCTATGTTCCGGACCTACTCCTCCAGATCTCCATGACTGCATTCTTGAAATTCTTCCTCCTTCGATGGTAATGCTTGCTGCGTAAGCAGTAACTCCTGCATCAGATTGTCCCGCTCTTGAATAATCTTTTCTCCTTCTGCCAACAATTCCGATATTCGTAGTTTTGAATTTTTCACAGATTGTCCTTCCGTTAGCAATTCGTTCAGTCTGCAGGTTGTTGGTAGTTGGGCTGGTGCTGTTAGCCCGGTATTGATATCCTGAATGTGGCTCCTGAGCTGAACTTCGTTCATGGAGTCCATTTCCTTGGCTGGCACATTCTCCAGTTCCAGTTGTAAGCTGCTGGTAAGCGTGACACCACGGGTTGGTCTTCAGGCTTATCCTGACATCCTGACTGTGATAATGTGAGGCTGCTTCGAGGAGATGGGCTGCTGTAAAACGAGAGCGTGATTTTTTCTTTCAATAGTCTTTTACCTGATTGGTATTGTCCTGGATTGGTTGAACTGCTGCTTCAATTTCAGCTTCTAAAAATGGATTGACCATGTACCAGAAGAACACTTCATGTTGACTGGCTGTTGTTACGGTTATCAGCGGGTTTGGTTGGGGAGCCGGATGTAATTCTCGATCCACTCCCTGTTCTTTGTTGGCTTTTCGTTCGTTGTAGTCTGTCCAGATGATTTGACCATCTGTATTCTTTTGAATTACTTTGATCGTGTATTCTGATTGGGTAGATTGGGCGTCCGCCGTTCTTCCTATTGTTGTATGTGTACCACCGCAGTTTTGTTCGCAATGACATGGTTTTTCGTCCTGGCAACTGACCTGCAGAGCTCAATATTTGGTCCAAAAGTTCTTAAAAACCGGATCTACAATTTGGTGTCCTCCTCCGTTGCTTGCAGCTTGCGTCCAGTAGCTATTCCGAGGGGCAACCGCCTGTGATTCGTTGCAGAAATATGCCTCCGGTGGTTGTTCGGTTTCAAGGATGATAATGTCGATACTATCGAATGTGTTCAGTGGTTCTTTTTCAAAGAGGTAGGTGATTAGACCAGCTAGGTCGAAGAAATTAATTCGAGATTGTTCGGATTTGTTGCTGTTGTATGCTGGCGTTTACTCCAATATGATGGATCATTCTCGTCAAAATTTCCTCATGCACACTAGGCAAATTTGTCTCCAGAAACTGTCTACTGTTAACCAGTGTTCGAAGTTGCCAACAGATTGAAATACCAGGCACTGGGGACTGCAAGGACAATGACAAGAGTGACAGCCGCTGTGGTGACCATAACGGCATATAGACCAAATTATAACCAGCAGAATCGATTGTAGAGACATTCTTCTGTCCAGGTTTCAAGGCTCGGAGTTCTAGGTATTATAAAAACTAAACTAAAGGTGCAGCGATCGCGGGTACAGTGCAGCAAACTAGACACTCGAAATCAGGAATCACAGAAGTGAACAAAGGTTGGTGCCGAAGCTATTGATTGTTTTGTAGACTAGACAATGAGTGAAGAACAAACCTATCCACCACTAAACCGTCGCCCTTCTATACAACTAATTCGACCGTCGTCACCTTTACTCACTCATTCCAAAATGCATCCCAACTAATCCCAATTATGTATGCCACCATTGCAAACCTTAGCTTACGCTATAACCTCACACCATATTTACAACACAACCATCAAACCTGATTCCTTCCAACAAAACCTGTTTCCCTTCCTTTGAAACCTGCTTCCTTTCGTTGAAATCTGATTCTTTCAAACAAAACATGTTTCCCATCAGATTCCCTTTTAACCTCCACTGATCCATACTCTTCCTTCGATCGTGGCTCGACACAACCGTCTCGATTTGCACATAGATTATTCACAATAGAGTTGCCGGAATTGAAACTTCCGATCCTTGTTGAATGGCTGGCACTTTTATCATATTTTTTTCTTTCTGTTTTCATTTATTTTCTTCTATCTGGCGTTTCCCAACCTTCTTGTCTCCTTGTGCAGTGGCGGGTACTTTGTTCCCTTTCCCTTCCACTATGTTTTGACTTTGGCCTTGGAACCTTCTTTCCCTGACCCTTTTGCTGAAGGTTATTCTCTCTTACTTTGCCACCATGGCTGATTTCTGCTTCATAGGACACTTGATGCTCTTTGCAAAATGGTCCCCTTTGCAGTTTGTACATCCGTCCTGGTTATGGGTGCAGTTTTGGTCTGTCTTTGCCCTGAATCGGACAACATTGCACTGATCATGTTCAATTTTGTGTTGTCCCATGTATAGCATCCACTTGACCATGCCTAATCTGCCATATTTGGAATCATGGCATCCACAGCAACAACAGCTGTCACCAATGGTGTCTTGGCCTGCCCCAATATATCTATCCACCATAATACAAATACCTGCCCCCCTCAATCCCTTCTTAATTCACCTCACTGCCATTTTCTTTATATTGAATGAAAAACCACCAATCATGCCATCTTTGCCAAATGCTTCTTCTTTTCCCTTGGCTGACATAGCTGCCTTTTCAAATATGTTGCTTTCCTTGGCTGTTGCGGTACATGTTGCTGTGGATGTTTCGGCTTCTTAGCTTTCTGATTTTTTGACTCCATGGGTCCCTTGACCTCAGCCTTTGGTCCCATCAGTGCACTTGCTGGTACACTTCTGCTTTTTTTGGCTGGGCAATTTGCATTGGCTTAGGCCCACCTCTAAGCTGAAGTGACATGGATAATGCCTGTTTGGCTGATCCCCTGCCACCTGGTGGGATCCTTGCTGTATGTTTTGATGCCTCCAACTTTGGCCTTTCAAATTCCATAGCTGCCATCTCTTGTACCCTTTTCACCTGATCTTCCACCTGGCTCACTATATCATTCATTTCCATTTCTCCATTTGTAACTCCCCTCACACACTGGATTTTGTGGTATAATTCCTTTTCTTTTTCTCTTCTGGCCTTGTTTGCCTCTTCCTCCTCCTCTGTCTTTCCAGCATATCTTGCCAAAAATTGTCCGAACAGCATGTACGCCAACTTGTCAATCTCTGACTCATTGAGTGGTTGCTCTTTTATTCTTCATACTGCATCTCCCAATATGGTACAGCTTGTTGTCACCTGATTTATCATCCTGTACAAGTAATTGAGCTTTTCATTTGGTAAGGATTGCCAAATCCTTGTATACACTTGGGTATTTAATCAACTTGATGTGGAGAATATGATCAATTCTTTCCAGTATGTTCGCAATATGGGGTTTGTTTTCTTCACTGCTTTCATCAGTTTCCCTTGTGAGTTGACTGACTCATCAGCTTCGCCAATGGCATGAGGATGCTGTTGTTTGTTTGGTTTGAAGAAAATCGAGCTAATTGGATCGCTGTGTACTGCCTTCTTTGTTCTTTGCACAGCCTGCACTGTTAGTGACACTAGCTCCGCATTTGAGCTGTGGCTTTCTGATAAGTTGTTGTTGCCTTCTCATGCAGAAATTCGTGCTGGGGGTTCTATGTTCAGTGTCCCGGGGATTCGCACCAGCTGGCATCTTTGTCTGATCATACTCCCTCCAACCGCAGGAATATTGAACATGTCAATAGATCTTCATATTACCCTGGGAGTGCTTTCCGGTGAGGGGTGAGGGGTGGAGTTGCTGGATTCAACTTGCTGTTAGCATCATTTGCACCAACCTCCATCATGGTGTCGTCCTCTGGTCGTTGAGATTCACCGCTCCCATGGTCCATTCCTTGTGTGTCCTTTATGACTTCATCAGGGAAGCAGCCATAGTTGGCAATTGGGGTAAGGGTTTGAATTCCTATTGGAAAGGATCCATAGTTCATTTGGGTGGGAGTAGTGGCAACTGTAGGTACTGTTCCATAATCGGTGCTTGTCAAGGAGTCGACTGGTGCTGCAGTGCTAGCACTGTTGGCAATGTCATGTCATTTTGTGTTTTGGAAGCCTTTCCGTAATGGCTTCCTTGTCGATTTGTTTTCAAGAGAGTCCAGACTGGGACAGACTGGATGAGAACATTTTCTGAGCGCTTGTGGAATAGCTGAAATCCAAAGCCTAAGATTTCTAAAAATAATCGTTCTGATTGGCTAAAAATGGGCTTGGCAAAACTAAGCGGTGGTGTAGGTGGTTGTCGGCGGTGTGTACTTATGATGGTAAGGTGTGGTGACTTTGGTACAACCCTGAAGTCATTTTGAAATTAACATCACCGAATGATCCTGGTGTGTCTTTAGTTGGATTGCCACAATGATCTGAATACTCTATAATGAAACGATGTCATCAGATTGAAACTTCAAACGATACGGTAGTTTAAATATCACTACGTCACACCAAACAGATGTACCCTAGGGCAGGAAGCCTTCACAAGTGAAGGGCCAACCGATAGGTATAGAGACTACGTAAATTACGCATCTAAGTTCGCAGCTCGCACACTGCACATGAGCGACTTAGATCATTATTGACAACAGCATTACCGGACTCATATACACCTCGCATCTTCCAATCACCCTAATTTCGCCGCTACTATGCAACCCACCTCCATCCCGCCATCTAGCGATCACATTCCATCGCCCCATCCCCCCAAGCCACCCTCTTAACCTCTCTCCAAACCTCCCTAATATCCGTTGCCATACTTTTCGTAACCGGAATCTTCCTACACGCAGGGGTATACCTAAAAAACAACGGCACATCATCCCCCAGGCGGAACGTATTTTCCAAGCTAACACTCGCCCTCTCATACTGCGTGACCGGGAACTTCGGAATATCCTTCTGATCCGTGGTGTCGCCAAACATGATATACGACTCGTACACCAGATCCTCATACTCGACAATGACACCGCTATTGATGTCAGCACACTCATCATAAGCAACCAGGACAACCATCAAACCTACGTCTTCGTCCCCCCAACCGCCTGGATCTTCCCGCGCCCCCGCGCCCCCAAGAACATAGCTCCTGACCCCAAACTGCATCAAGAACTCGACCAGAAAGTGACACGATGAGCTACACTGGCCATTACTAACCACGACCACATCCTCCTTCGCAAAAACGCCCCTCCTCGGAAACCTCCCCTCATCAGCAGCCGTCAACAAATCCGTCCTCGGGATCCCGCGAACCGTAAAGTAATCCCTCGGCTTGGGGTCAAAATACGGGCCGACGACCTCATCGACCGAAAAATTCCCGCCGGTGCGATTCACAACCCGGCGGTCGTTAAATTGTACCGTGAACCTGTCCGTCGGCGCCCGCAGCATCTTTGCCATGGCGGTGTGGTAGCGCCATTCGAATTCGTATTCGGGCTCGGTGCCGGGGATGCTGCTGACGGTGGTTGGGAAGAGCATCCGGAGTACGCGCTTGGGGAGGTTTGCGTTGCCCCCTGGGTTGTTGCTGACGTCGATGAGGAGTTTGGTTACGCCGCTGGTGCCGAGGGTGGTGAGGGTCGCGTTGAGGAAGGAGTTCCAGGCGGCGGTGGCGTTTTGGAAGACGGTGAAGGTTGGGATGCGAAGGACTGCGAGGGTGGGGGAGTTGTCCGGGTCGGGGAAGAAGAGGAGGGTGTCGTCGGGGCCGCGGTAGAGGGGGGTTGGGTAGCCGCGGAGGGAGGTGGTGGAGGTGGGGAAGTCGGTTATTGTTGATGATGGGGCGTTGGTGGGTGTGGTGGTGGTTATTGGGGAGGTGGTGGCGGTGGGTACCCCGGTGGAGGACGCAATTTTTGATAGCACTGATGATAGCTGGCTAGAGTATGTATCCCCCGTCGGGTCCTTTTTCCACAGCGGCCCTGCGACCTTGGGAGACTGGAATTTGTACAGGTCTGGATGGAGGTAGCACACGGCCGCCGCGAACGAAGTTGTGTCTGTAAACAAGCCAGGCGCGGTATATATCGCCTTCCACTCCACCGGCACCTCCTCCCCGCCCTCGAATGTCAACCGCAACGTCTCTTCCTCCTCCCCCGCCCACAGCGTGCGGTTCGCAAAGAACCCCCGGTTGCTGGGGTAGCTTGTCATCAGGCCGTTCCAGCGCACGTCTTCATCTAGGTACAAATACAGGTCCGGCATGGTTTTTGACATTTCCAGCAAGAACTGCACTGAATCTTGTCCGTTGATCTTAGTCACCTTCTTTTCCAACCGTGCCGGAATTGGCGTAGATGTGTTCCTCGGGGGTATGAACATTGTATAAATCTCGGTCCCATTCACCGCCACAATCGGATAATCGTGGTACCACGAAAACGCGCGACCTCCACACGTCGGCTGGAACGTCATATGTCCATCCCGAAAGCCTGTGTACGCCAGCGACACCTCGCGCCAGAAGTCAAACCCGTTCTTGTATTGCCCATTTTTAGCGCGGGACTCGATCTTGTCGATAGTGGAGTTTATGTTGAAAGCGGGGATGCCGAGGGCGGGGTTGATGGGGTTGGGGTAGTAACCTTGGCTTGGGATGAAGTTTGTGTAAAGACGGAGGTTGGAGATTAGATCGAGCGCTTCCGGCTTCGAGAAGGGGACGGATTTGAGACAGTTCAGCGCATCGGTTGCGGGGACTGTGTCGGCTGCATGGAGTTAGCGGGGGTGCGGAGGCGGGTGCGGGGATGGTACTTTGGTTAAGTTGTGTTGCTAGAGATGCGCAGGGGTCTGCGCGCTTCGATAGCGTTCGCGGGAATGCGAGGGTGGTTGGCGAGAACAGCACTGCGATTAGGATGTGTGGTATTCGCATTTTGGTGGAAATTACTGGACAAGGAATTGGAACGGAATGAAATTCTAAGCCTACGACAGATATACAGACAACATAGGTAAAGCAGGCACCGCCCGACCCTACCCTTTAAAGCCGCTGTACGGTAAAGAATTTGCTTCTGCGATACCTGATAATGCGAACAACACAATGATGGGCTGTGGCAAATACTTCAGGTGAGGCTGTGAATGTGCAGGCTAAATATAACCTGATACATGCACAGCTGGCGACCATCGCAGAATCGATATGATCCACTTGTTACCTGAGCGCAGACTGCTAGCCTCAAAAATTCCGCAAGCTTACTTATTGTCATTGAAGGCGAGTGGGTCTTTACATGTGAGACAACCCGAGATTGAATAGACGACGGCCACGTGCCACGGAAAATTTTAAATAGAGTACCGCCGTTGTGCACGTTTGCGCATCGAACACGCTTCCTCTGTTTAATTCTTTGCCTCATGCGTTCTAGCCATGTGGGAAGCAGGAATAGAGTCCCCAAGGTGCAGGCACACCGCGGTGATTGGCACAACCAGTCTGCAGCGATGTTTCGTTGTGGTTTGGGGTAGCGCGCATGCTGTGGCACACGAAATGATCGCCAATACATTACTGCCAAAAAGTCTGATATGCGACATAGACCTTGCAGGTGTGATTGCAACTGCATCATGGGTACTCGTACACGGCTAGTACCCAGCATTGCGCAACGCGGATCAGCTGTTAAACCGCCGCTTTTAGGTAATAGATACTTCGCATTTTAATCACGATTGGTGGTTGGATCGGTTGAGTGAAGTTGCACTGAAGGTCGAAGCTTGTATTATTCGATAATGATATTTCTTGATGTATCTAAAAGTAGAACCCATGCGTGATATACAACGAGAGTGCGTAGATCCGAATGCCGCCGGGAGTGGCGATCGATCGGAAACGCTCGGAGTGGCGAGTCGCCAAAGTGGCATTGTTAAGAGTGAAATTTGTGTAGGGTATGATAATAATTCCAAGAGAGTTGTCCCACTGGTCTGTCATATCCTTGCACTCTATCAAGCCCCATTCATATCCTGTTATTCGCTTTGTGTCTCGCACAAGAGCGTTTCCCATCACTCTCGAGTGTGCTTCCATGGGTGCTTCCTTTGACTACCAGTAGTTGATGGATATTCATAAACTAGCTCTCTTTGTTTGTTTTAATCATTCTGCGTTCACTATAGTAGAGTATGGCAGTGCCCAGGTTTCCCCTCCCCTGCCGGACAGCCGGTTGGATGGGGGAGTTCCCCTCCTTCTACCCTTCTTCTCCTCTAACAAACGAAAATGCAAGTGAGTGATGGCGAAACCAAAAGGAAAGACAGTGAACAACCGCTAATTGCACTCTACTCGTGGGAACTTCCCAACCTCTGTGTTGACGGTAGTTGTCTGACGTCAGTCGGAGTTTAGCCCAGGATCAGTCGACGTCACTCGGTGATGTCTCCGGTGGCGGTGTTAAAATCGTAGATGATTGTTTTCTTTCATAGGCGCTTTCTATCTACGCCTTTATACACGTACATGAAGCTACTCCTTTCTACGCATGTGCGCGCACACATTCTCATGCCTTATAATCTATCTTCAGCCTATATGCCCGTGCGCTTCAGCTATTCCTGATCTCTCACCGTGATCCTCCCGATCTCTCATCGTAATGTTCCAATCTACTAATACGAGATTACGATCATCGCTACTATTAACAGGCGGCCCGAGCAGTTCCGAACCTCAAGCCATCAAGCCATCAAGCCATCAAGCCATCAAGCCATCAAGCCATCAAGCCATCAAGCCATCAAGCCATCAAGCCATCAAGCCATCAAGCCATCAAGCCATCAAGCCATCAAGCCATCAAGCCATCAAGCCATCAAGCCATCAAGCCATCAAGCCATCAAGCCATCAAGTCACCAAGCCATGGCGCAGACTCCGAGCACTTCCGGGAGGAGAATTTCCGCTCCGAGCACTTCCGGTTCTTGGGCCGGGTATAATATACGGCATCTACCGATGCCTTCTTATTTCTTTATATAAGTCGATCGTTTTCTTCTTTGTTAGATCATCAGACTTTGTACGATAGACAATCAGTTTGCTCTTTACATTGCTCTCAACACTCTGTGGCCGCTAGGAAGTCAATCACCGCTTGATCACACATCTCCAAGGAAAACAACTCCGATATCTGCACGTGCCTGCACCTCCCCGCTTTCCAGCCTGTTTCCCGCCTGACTGTTTTTCACAGTTCGCGCTGCTCATTCTTCCATTTCCTGCAGTGGCGGAAGAGTGCTCCCGCGACTGTGTGGCCTTCCCACACTACCAGCACTGGACATCGTCGATCGCTTGAGGTACATTGCGGTGGATTCATGCCAGCACTTCAACTGCTAGTATCGTATGGCAAGAGACTTCTTCCTCTTCATTTCGGCTCCGGGCCTTTCGGTTTCGGTAAATTCGCCCTCTTCCCTTACACGCTCTAATTTGCGATCTCGCTCATATTCATGCTGCGGCTATATAAAAACGTGGTTTATATACAAACAACTCATTCAATACTGGAGATAATGTGCCGGGCTTTGTGCTTCATACGTAATCAGTAATCAAGAAGGGTATGGTATGTATTGCATGTATACTTAGAAGATCAGCCTCCGTAGGGCTGTAGGGCATGCGGGCATGCGGGGATACGCATGTCGAGGTCCGAGGTACGACATTTAGCTGTAGATGAATCTACTTAGATGTATTGGCCTTCATGGACTCGTAGATAAGTCAATCCAGCATCTAAAGTAACAGTATGAAAGACTTCTGACTTGGTAATCATAATCAAGGAGAGTATGAGTGCAGCTAGCGGTAATCAATGGGGGAGGTAACTGGTGCTGAATTAATTACAACTTGAAATACATGCAAAAACTACAATCTATGTCTATTCCTGGCGAATCAACAACCACTTTCAACAAGTATGATCTTCGGAAACTGTAAGCCTACCCAGTATGAATGATTCTGCCATGTAATCACACCCCGGGTGTGGTGTGCTAGAAGCGTAGTCTCTATTCTCTAAGTGACACGATCTATGTATACACAAAGTTGAGCCGCACACGTGACCAACGTACATCCTACATCCACCTCCCCCTACAAAAAGCTTTCCACCCGAAAAATAAGGAAAAAACGCTCCAAAAACCTCAATCTTGCCTAGCCGCTATCCTCGCGCTCTTTCTTGTCAGTGGTAACACTTTGAGTTTGGCTGCACACAGTGGGGTTGTCGCTGACGTGTCTGCAGGGCGTAGGTTCTTCGGGAGGAGTTTGTTCAAACTCTCGTCATTCATGGTAGCCGCATACACTCTAACCGTCTCCTTGCCTCCGAAAGGGTGAGGTTCGTAAGTGGCTCCCACGTGCACTCCTTCTCCGATTGGCCTTCCCACTTGACTCGAAACGGGCCTTGCCCTCCTCGATTCTCCACTCGCGAATGGATTCCAACCCATACTCTGCATCGCCGCTCTTGGTGACTCTGATCGGTGGCGGGGCCTGCTGCCGTCGGGATTCGTCAATGGTACACCGTTTAAACTCGCTAACATTGTAGGTCTTGTGTATGCGGAGATGCTAGGCATATCGGTGATCTCGAAGGCGTTGCCATTGCCGCGCTGCACGCCCAGGGTGTTGGGCCGACATACCGTTGTTGTAATGCCCGACTGAGCTGTGCACTAAGTTGATCGGTGTCATTTCCAGGTGCAGCAGCACCGTAGGTCAGTGGCATATTACGAGTGTTAACCATTACTCGATCACCGGTCTGGAAGTTGTGTGGCTGCCGTTTCTTATTGGCCTCTGCAGCCTGGGCCGCTTGGGCGATTGCAAGCTTATGCTGCAGCTGGGCCAGAATGTCTGCCATGGTCGTCGCGAAGCTGACTGCTTGTTGTCCTCCAGTTCGACTCCCAGCATCTCGATAGGAGTTAACGGAGGTTGTCGCAGCTATGACATCAAGTGGCATCCGTGGGATATAGCCTAGGTCTGCTTCGAACGGTGTTTTCTCCGTCGCCTTATGCTTGGTTGCATTATATGCGAACTGCCCCAGTGGCAGCAGTTTCGCCCAGTTTCTCGCATTTCCGGCGGTGAAGGTGCGGAGATATCGTTCGGTAATGCCATTGACCTTTTCCGCGAGTCCGTCGGTCTGTGGATGAAAAGCCGTCGATATACGCAGCTTAGTCCTCCATATTTCATTCAAGTGTTGCCAGAAGTCGGACGTAAATCTGACGTCTCTGTCGCTGACAATCGACTGTGGAATTCCGTGCAGGCGAAAGTAGACATCAATAAAATCTCTGCGAACCGTTGGGCCGTCAGGTCTTTTCTGTTGTTGCCGTCCAAATGGCTCGTTTCGTCAGGCCGTCGACGATGGTGATAATGGTGTCGTTACCCTGGCTGACTGGAAGTTTGGTATGAAGTCGATGTTGATCCGCTGCCATCTTGCGCTGGGGACATCAAGTGGCTGTAGAAGCCCGTAAGGTTTCTGATTAGTCGCCTTGGCCCTGGCGCATGCTGCGCACCCCTGAACGTACTGTTTGACTGTCTGGTACTGGCGCGGCCAGAAAAAACGTCGTCTGACTGCTGACGCCGTTCGATGATTCCGAAGTGTCCACCGACCATGGAGTCGTGCGCCTCGTTAGACTTTATTCTGAAGCTCTTTTGGGATACTGAGGCGGTCAGTCGCGCGATATAGTATCAGGCCTTCGTCATTGATCCAGTAATGCGTGCTCGATCTCGTTGTTGCTTCTTTTCGCCGGGGGTTCCATTGTCCAAGTTAACGCCGCTGAGTTGCCGGTACACCATGCCGAAGTAAGGATCTGTAGGGTATGCCGCTCGTACTTCTTCTGTCCAGCTGTCAGCCTGAATGACACTCGCGTGCATTAGCTCTCCCATGCTGTCGCTGCTCTCGGGGTTTGGCTCTGCAACTGAGTGGCCAGCTGCCGGTCGTGCCGTCGTGGCAATGGAGGGTCCTTGTAATCGGCCGCCTGCTGAGAGCATCCTGGATGTAGTTCCGCGCGCCTGGAAGGTACTCGATCTCGAAGTCGTATTCCATCAATGTCTCCAGGAGTCGCATTTGTCTACTTGTCAGCCGTGGTTGCTTAAGGATATGCTGCAAAGCCGAGTGATCTGTTTGGACCTTGAATTTGTCACCATGTAGGTAGAAGCGCCAATGTTCAATCGCGTCCTTGACTCCCAGCAGCTCTTTGTCATAAGTGGAGTACCGGGTTTCTGCGTCGTGTAGCTTGCGGGAGAAGTAGGCGATGATTCTGTCAGTCCATTCACCAGTGTTCTCCTTTTGTTGCAGCTGTCGCAAAGTGGCTCCAATCGCGAAGTCTGACGCGTCCGTCCGCACGATGTACTGGCCCCTTCCTTGATGGCAGTGCGAGTGCCGGGTGGGCCAGCATGGCCGTCTTGAGAATGTAAATCGCGGTTGTCACCTGCTTCCACTGCTTTGGATCGTTCTTCACGTTGTTGAACTCTGCTGGGGTGACGTTGAGTAAGGCAGTCAAGGGTGTGGCGGTCTTTGCAAAATTCTTGATGAAGCGGCGGTAGACGCCTGCGATCCCGATGAAACTGCGCATTTCTTCAGGAGTGGCTGGGTCGGGCCAGTCTGCGATCGCAGCGATTTTCTCAGATGTCATTGAAACGCCGCTGCCATTTACCTTGAAGCCGAGGAACGGTGCTTTTGTTCGGCCAAATTGACACTTCTCACTCTGCAGTCGAAAACCTCGTGGCGGACTGAATCCAGGACTGCTTGTACATGCTTCTCGTGAGACTCTTCGTTCTTAGAGTAAATCATGATGTCGTCCAAAAACACGATGCAGTAGCCGCCATCGATATGTTTCGGTATGAGGTCAGTCATTAGCCTCATGAACTCGCTTGGTGCGTTTGCTAGACCGAACGGCATCACTAACCACTCATACAGACCGTCCGGGCCGATAAACGCCGTCTTCTCGATGGAGTCAGGGTGCATGCGGTGTTGATGATAGCTGCTATGGATGTCCAACTTGGAGAAGCACTTGGCCCCTTGTAAGCGTGCGATAAGGTCTTCAGGGTGAGGCAGTGGAACCGGTCTTTGATGGTTATCTTGTTAAGAGCCCGGTAATCAATGCACATTCGCCATTTGCCACCAGGTTGAGGTACGAACAACACTGGTGAAGCATACGGTGAGTGCGAGCTGCGAATTTTACGTTTCTCCAACAATTCGGTTGTCTGTTTCTTATACTCTTCCCATTCAGCGGCTGTCTGTCGATACGGGCTGCGGTGTGGTAGCTCCATTCCTGGAATCGTACGAATTCGGAAGCCGCCTGTCGAGCGTGTTGGAGGAAGTCCTTCCGGCTCAAGGAAGAGGTCGTGATACTGTTCCCGAACTCGCCTCTCGAACTCTGACAACTCTTCTGCATCCGGGGACGTTTCCACCGACATGCACTCTGCCCAAATTACCGCAAAATCGGCCTTGAACATGGCCTTATCAACAATCTCTCCGATTATCACCTCGTCTACCATCTCGGCACCAAACTCCATAGCCAGGAGCTCCATTTCATTATAACCTTGTATCCGCTCTGGTATCTCTTCAGCCAGCGCCTCTCGGGCCTCTCCAATTGGCATCTCTGCAATCGCTGTCAACAGTTCTGAGTTTCTGCCCTCGTCTTTCCTCAGCCCGTCTAATGTATATTTGAACCGGCTGCCATATCTGTCGCCGCCCAGCCATAATCGATTCTTTTTGTGGTTGACATGGTGCGGGATCTCCTCCATCCAGTCTTTGCCGAGGATGATGTCGTATTTCGCTAGGGGGTAGACTACAAACCATCCCACATACTGGAGTCCGCCTATATCCAGCTCCAGGCGCACCTCTTTTAACGGCAGAGTCTCCACCCGTCCAGCGGTCGTTAGCTGCATGTCGCCACGGTGTCGTGTCTTCGGGGTGCCGCCTAGCCTTTGTAAGCGGATCGGGCTGACAAATTGGTGGCTGGCACCGCAATCATAAAGGGTGTATGCCGTGGCTTCTCTTCTCTCTCCTCTTTCTCTGTTTTCTCTTTCTCTCTTTTCCCCTTCTCTCTCTTCTCCTGAGTGGCTCGATGGGTACGAGACGGGGAGGTTGAAACGAAGTAGATTCGAGCTATCACTTTCGGAGTAAAACAACTTGATATTAATGCTCTTACGATCTCTACTTCCGTCTGCCCCGGCCTTTTCGTTCGTCCCCACCATATTGTTTACCTCCGGAGGTGCCGTGCACTCGGCAGCACCTCCTAGGCGTTTCCCGCATTCCCTTTCTCTTGACCTCCCGTCTCTTGACTTCCCGTTGCCTCAGTCATGTTCACCTCCCGTTGATTTCTCCATCCTCCACCTCGGCCGCCGGCACCATTTCCACCTCCACGGTTGCCAGTACCATTTCCACCTCCTCGACCTCCACAACTACCACGACCTTCATTGTTGTCGGCTGGTGCCTGCTGATTTGGGCAGTCGTAGGCCCAGTGCCCGTCCGTCGCATGGCACTTGGCGCATTCATTGGGTGCCAGTGGTTGTCGGTTACCACTGTTGCGATTAGTGTTTCGGCCATACATCATTGAGATTTCGGCCGCCTTGGCTTTATCTTTCGGGGGTGCAGACGTGTCTGAGTCGGCTTCAAATACCATCGCCCGTTCCAAAGTCAGTACCCCTCCCATCTCTCGTCTGAAGTTGCAGTACTGGATGAAGGAGCGGTAGGCGGTCTCATTTGGACGTAACTTGGCTGCGTACTCATCTATGAGTTGTTTGGGTGTCATGGGTGCATGCGGGTCGAGTTGGAGTCGTAGCCGTCGGAACTCTTCATTAAAAGTGGCTACATGGCCCTTGGCGGGGATGGCGAGCAGCCGCCACTCGTCTTCGAAGTTACGGAGTGCGTCCAGGGGTGTATATTCCTCCTTCAGTCGTGTGCAGAAGTCGTTCCAGGCCGGGTATGGCTGGCTGGATGGAAAAGTCAATGTTGCCCACCGGCCTGCTGTCTCTTTGAGTTGGAGGAGGGCATACCTGGTCCATCCATCCGTTCGTGGCGCACCTGTTGCCATCGCCATCGTTGCGATTGTTGGAGTTGTGGTGCCGCTGCCAACCGGGGTCGTAGTTTCCAGCCATCCGATTTCGTGGCACCGGGCTTCGAATTGTCGTTGCAAGTCGCTAATGAAATCGCCGACGACTTGCATGTCCCGCTCGCCCTTGAACTCTAGAAGTCGCCTGGGGTCAATTGTGAAGGTGTTGGTCACGTTTCCCGTTCCAACTTGGCTCCTTGCCCCAGCGGCCATCATCATTCGAACTGCCGCCTCAGATGCTCGTACCGTCTCCTTGGCTTCCCTCAGTTGTCTCCTAAGTTCTGCCACTTCTTGTCTAGCCGCTATCGCTTCCCTGGCTGCCCTGTCTGCCTCGTTCTCTCCACCGGCCGCTGCGTGCTCTCCGCCGGCCGCTGCGCGCAAGACCCTATTCTCAGCTGTTAAATCATCATTAGCTGCTGCCCGGTCCTCCGCCGCGTCGAAACACTCCGCCCATGCATCCTCCATGGCTGCGATGTACCGTCTCCATCTGCCATTCTCGTCTGGTTCGACAATCGACTTTTTCAAGATCCAGTCGCGATACCGGGTGTACTCGTCTGACCGTGGTTTCTCATCATTTGGATCGCGTCGTAGGTTCACAGTGTCGTCTGGGTAGTCGGGGTCATGGTACCATGGGTCGCCATCACTGCTGCGCTCCGCCCCCAGCTGTGGGGGCACCATGCTCTGTCTCGGCCGCCTTCTGGGTGCGACTGAGCCTGCCATATTTCGAATTCTCTTTTTTTGTATTGCCACGTGTCGGAGTTGCAATGACTCGTTTGTGTCTCGGGGTCTCTGTTTCTCTGGGGTCTCTGTTTCTCTGGGATCTCTGTTTCTCTGGGGTCTCTGTTTCCCTGGGATCTCTGTTTCCCTGGGATCTCTGTTTGTCTGGGGTCTCTATAACCACTTTGGTCGGTGATCTCGCTGATGGTGTCGTTCGTGATCTCGCGTAAGGGGGGTCTCGTGTCGACGCGTACGTGTCGGTATAACGTGGTCTCTCTGTCTCGTAGGTCCTCTCGATCTGCTCAATCACGCCAGAATTGCCACTGCAAAGCACCGGAATCGAGGTAAAAGAGGGTGTTGACGTGTTGCTACCAAGATATGGTGTGCTAGAAGCGTAGTCTCTATTCTCTAAGTGACACGATCTATGTATACACACAGTTGAGCCGCACACGTGACCAACGTACATCCTACACTTTTGATCCATGTTTGTCAGATTGTTCTGTGTGGAATACATCAATAGCTTGAAGGCCGTCCACGTTGACTACTGGTTCCCAGCCCCGTACGTTGTAGCCCTTCCATTTGACCAGACACTGCTGCTGTCGTTGGAATAGCCTCGAATCTTTGATGTGTTCAACTTCGTATCCTTCTTCTCTGTTCACAATAACTGGAGGTGGAGATGGTTCAATTTGTCTGGTCCATGGATCATTTGAGGCTTTGCTTGGGCTGGAGATTGGTGGTACTGGATGTATATGAACATCATTAGATAGGTCCAATCGGTAGGCCAACGGGCTGATAATTTCGATAATTTCGTATGGTCCTAGATGTTTCCAGTCTAACTTTTTGTTTGGTCTCTGTGTTGCAATATTCCCAGCAGCCAGCCATACTCGATCTCCCACTGCCATCTCTGTTCCTTTTCTGCGTCGTTTGAGCGCTTGTTCCGCTCGAATTGATTGTGCTCGGGACATTTCGGCTTTCATCTGTTCAAAGATTACATTCATTTTGTGGGAGATGTTGTTGGCGTTTACTACCTTGATGTCGTTTTCGTTCTGAACTGGATGTTGACTAAAGGTCATCCTTGGGTGAAAGCCATAATTGACAAAAAATGGTGAGTAGCCTGTTGTTTCTGAAGCGTGATTGTTTGACGCAAACTCTGCCATTGGTAGCCACGAAGCCCAGTTGTTTCGCTCATAATTGACTAAGCTCCTTAGGCATTGTTCCATGACGGTATTCATTCGTTCCATTTGACCGTCCATTTGTGGATGGAATGCTGTTGAAAGTCTTGATTAGATCGCAAGTCTTTTGCAGACATGTCTCCAGAATTCTGAGGCCAATTGCGGTCCTCTATGCGATTCTATGGTGTCTGGTAAGCCATGTATCTTGAACACATTTTCTATAAACATTTCACCCAATTTCCTGCCATCTGTATCGTCTCAACATGATACGAAGTGCTTCATCTTTGTCAGTCTATCAACTACTACCCATATGGTGTTAGAACCTTCGCTTTCTGGTAACCCATCCACAAAGTCCATACTCAAATCCTTCCATGGTTGCTGCGGTATTTCCAGCGGTTTCAGCCATCTATGTATCTTTTGATTTCTGTATGTACTGTGTTGATATATATGGCAATTCCGTACATACTTATTGATGTCTGTCCTCATGCCTGGCCATTGTTGATTCCTTTGCCTGCAGTCCAAGGTTTTTGGTCGTCCTGGATGTCCAGCTGTTGGTGAATCATGATGTTCCAATATCAACTTTAGCTTGTCCGCTTCTTCTTTGATTTCCACTGCGTTTACGCACAGTCCTTCACTACTGTCGATTGGGCAGTCCTTGCATACATTCTGAATCCAGTTCCACAGCTCCTTGGGATCGGTTTCGTCTGGATATACAACTTCAGCTAATGCTATCATGAGTCCTTGATATATTCTTTTGACGAGATTCTCTGTTTTGAGCACGATTTGTTGAGTTTTTTCTGCCCCCCCCTTCGGAGGAATGTCTCGTGGCATTCTGCTGAGTGCAGCTGGCTTTTGTCTCTGTTTTTCTGGGCGGTAAACAATCTTTAACTTGAATCTCAACAGGAATTCAGACCACCTTGTTTGCCTTCTGTTGAGTAACTTTGACATCATAAAGTATTCGAAGTTGTTGTGATCTGTCTGTGTCTTGATTGGATATGCGGACCCTTCGCATTCCGGTCTCCATTGTTCCAGAAATTTGGTTATGGTACATTAGAAAAATGCAAAATCACTCTGGAGTAGTCGTGTTAACTCCGGGACACTTCCGGAGGCTCCTGGCCACTCCCGTACACTCCTGGAAACTTCCGGAATATGGGAACGTACTCCAGGAGCCGCCGGAGGAAATGGTAAACTTTGAGACCGTCTGGGAGCTCTCAGCCAATCTCCATGTGATAATGGGAGCTTGGGCAGGTATTCCAGGAGCATCCTGGAGATATTTGAGTAGTTTTGGACTATCATGGAGCTCTAGCCAAGTTGTTGTGAAATCTTGAGAGTTTTGTTCTCTATTTCACAAGATGTCGGCACACCTGACATGAGTTTCAGAACTCCAAAAATTGGTGGTAGCATGTTCAATACATCCGAGATAGTGGGTTGGTTATGGCTTCTGAGATTCCTGGTGCACCAGAGATACTCCGCTCTCCTGAGTATCTGGAAAGTTATGATGTCCTTGCGGCTCCGGAGATGTCAGGCACTCCTGAGATGCGCCAGACTTATGAGATCCCTGGGGCTTCTGAGATCCATGGCACACGTGAGATCTCATGTGCTCCTGAGGTGCTCAATGCTTCTGAGATTCCAGGTGGTCCTGAGATATTCAATGCTCCTGAGATCCTGGCTGGTCCTGAGATGCTCAAGATCCCAGGTGCACCTTAGATGTTCAATACTCTTGAGTAGTGTTTGCAACAAACCGAGCAGGGATTGGATTCGAGTTTGATCTGAGATTTGCGGCTGGTTCACCTCACAGCAGTTCGCGAACCATTGAATTTCGAACGAAAAGACGTAAGCGAGTTCTTGTCGGATTGGCTTGAATTTTTCTTTATCTTGTAGCGCATGAAGTTACCTACAAGATAAAAAAAATTTCAAGCCGATCAAACGAGAACTCGCATACTGATTTTCATTTGAAATACCTGCGAGAATTTTGTGGGGTTTGAGCGAACATCTTGGCAAGGATTCAGTTCGAACGAATTAAACCAGTTTGGCAATTCTCACGAACTGCTGCAGTTCATTGCCAACACTACTCCTAAGGTCTAGGGTGCTCCTAAGATGCCCAATACTCCTCAGATCCCAGGTGCTCCTGAGATGCTCAATGCTCTTGAGATCTCAGGTGCTCCGGAGATGCTCAATGCTTTTGAGATCTCAGGTGCTCCGGAGATGCTCAATGCTCATGGGAGCTCAGGTGCTCCTGAGATGCTCAATGCTCTTGAGATCTCAGGTGCTCCTGAGATGTTCAATGCTCTTGAGATCTCGGGTGCTCCTGAGATGCTCAATGTGTTTGTGATCTCAGACTCTCCTGAGATGCTCAACTGTTGTGAGATCCCAGGTGCTCCTGAGATGCTCAACGGTTGTAAGATGCTCATGAGATGCTCGGTGCGTCTGGCATGTCCAGCCCTCAGTGGAGTTCCTGCATTTACGTTTGCACAGGCTTTTGATGAAGGTGAAATTGTTATTCTATTGATATCTATGATATATACGGTGTTGGACAAACACAAGGAAGATGAGAGACAACTTTCAAGCTGGCTCAGAGAGAGATGATGTGATGATGGGCAAGCAGACACGGAGAAGCCAAGTGGAGAACATAAGATCGCTAGGGAGAAGACGCTGCATATACGGTGCATGGCAGCAAATGCATGATCGGTAGTCATATGGGTGAGTCAGTAGCTGCAGCGGGCTGAACAGAGCGAGGGCAAGGTGGTGTGCGAGTGTAATTGATGTATGAAGGCAGAGTTGGTAGCTGCACCTGGCTGGAGAGAGCGAGGGCAAGACGGAGTGCGAGTGTAATTCAAGCATGACCTGGCTTGGGTGATGTTATCCCACAATCGCACACCTGCATAAAGGAGGTAACTTGGATAGAGTACAGTCTCCCTGTGCTGCGTGCTGCAGAGACAACTACCATACAGTATTCGAAAGAGATCGATCGAGTGAGTATAGATGCGAGCTGGCTGGGCTGGCAATCCGCAGAGGAGACCATAAACTCTGGTACAGCTGAATGCGACTGGATGGACAGATGGAGAAGATGGATGAAAGCTGGAGAGCTGCAAAGAGACCACAGATGGAAGAATGATCTGAGAGCTTGGATTCATATGTGAAAAAGTAGATCTTGGACAGGTAAGTTGCATCCGTCAACTCGTTTAATCTACTTGGCAAGCCATATCTTCTAACCCAAACTCGCAGGTGGAATCCAAATCGGAGGTGCAATCTCGGCCAACCAAGCCTTTCAAGGCCTAGTCCATTGACAATTAAACAGATTAGACGAGAATACGAATGCAACTTACCACATCAAGTCCTAGTTTCTCGCATACAAATCCGAACTCTCAGGTCCATCTCTGCCTCTCTGCTGCTCTCAAACTCTCCTTCTTTCCTTCTTATCCCCTCTCTCAACCTCATCCCATCAAGGTTTTCAAGAGTCAAGTTCACCCCCTGAGCATGGCCAGTCTTCAGGTGGTTAAGATCATGAGCCAGCTATCATCTGTCCCAGCTCGATCTACCACTCTCTTATACCGTTGAACTCCTATCTGTAGCCGGCTTCAGAAACCAACTGCTCTCCAGGCAATAGTAAGTTCTCCACTTGGCTTTGCGATCATGGGATAACATCTTTCAAGCTACAGGTCTTGCACCAATTGTACTCCCACTCCGTCACGCCCTCGCTCACCTGGCCTCGCTTTGTACAGGTGATGGCAGCTACCCACTCTTTCTCTCCCGAACGAACACCATATGTGCAGTCAAGCACGATGCGTATATCCTCTGCCCTCTAGCCAAGTGAAGTTCTCCACTTGGCTTTGTGATACTTCATTAACATCTCACAAGCCACATCTCACACCAATTATTCATATTGTGTAATACCCTCACTTACCGCAACTGCTTCAGAGTCTGTCACTCTCACACTCACTTGTGCTCGGCCACCATAATCCCACTCTATGTCCATCTCGTCCATCTCTCTTTCAACTACCTCCAAGACCACTCGAAATCTATCATGGCCATCACTCTCCAATCCTACTGGCGATCTGTGTTGTTAATCGCACCATGTTTACTTGAAATCCATCTCGTCATATCCCTCCACGCACACTGGAGATCTGTATTGTCATCTCTCTCCAAGCCCGTTTTATGTCCCCCTGTGTATTAGTCCAAGTGTATTTATAGTATAGACAGTTTGATATCAATAGAAATTATAATGTTAAGCACTTATATTCCAATACTAGTGCCCCTCTAGCATGTGGTGGCTGTGCTCAAGTACAAACAAGTTTCTCACGTACTCCAGAATCATTTACCAGTTCCCCTGGAGGCTCCCAAACCTTACACCGGTGCCCCTGGATGCTACAGAACGATGCACTGGTGCATTCGGAGGGTCTTGAACCTTACACCAGCATTCCTGGATGCTCCAGAACCTTGCTGTCAGGGGTTCAAGGCTCGGAGTTCTAGGGGTTATAAAAACCAAACTAAGACAGAGGTATTGTGCGGCGATGCAGTGATTGCGGGTACTGCGTAACAAGCAAGAGACTCAAATTCCGGAATCACAGAAGTGAACAGAGGTTGGTGCCGAAGCTATTGATTGTTTTGTAGACTAAAGAACAAGTAAAAAACAAACCTATCCTCCGCGAATCCAACATCCTTTTATACAGTTAACACGACCGTCGTCACCTTTGCTCACTCGTCCCAAAATACATCCTAACTCCACCCAACAATGTACGCAACCCTTTCAGTCCGCGGCCTACGCCATAACCATGACGCCATATTTACAACGCAACCAACGAAACCTGATTCCTTCCAACAAAACCTGATACCTTTCAACAAAACCTGATTCCTTCCAACAAAACCTGTTTTCTTTCGTATTCCCTTTCCCCTTCATCGATCCTTATTCCTTCTTCGATCCTCACTCGACACAACCGTGACAGTAGCTCCCCCTCCCACATGCTAAGTTCCTATGAAGCTGTTGACCCGGGTTTGCCAGGTTGTTCCGCATGGAAAACATCAATTGCTTGGAGCCCATCCACGTTAACCGCCGGTTCCCAGCTTTGTTCGTCATAGAATTTCCACTTAACCAGGTACTGCAGTTTTCGTCGAAACATCCTCGAATCGTCGATACGTTCCACTTCGTATTCTTCTTCTCCGTCCACGATAACTGCAGGTGGAGCCCATTCGATTTGCCCTGGCAAAGGGTCTTCCGATACTCTGGTCAAGCGGGAGATTGGTTGTACTGGATGAATATGAAGGTCCTTGGGTAATTGTAATCGATAAGCCCACGGGCTAATAACCTCCGTAATGTCGTATGGTCCCAGGCGTTTCCAGTCAAGCTTCTTGCTGGGTCGTTGTATTATTCCTGGCGTCCATCCAGACTCGATCCCCGACCTCCATCTGCACTCCCTCCCGTCGATGCTTGTCTACTTGTTCCGCTTGAATATCTTGTGCTCGAGTCATTTCAGCCTTCATCTGTTGGAAGATATCGTTCATTTTCTGGGAGAGGGTATTTGCGTTTACTTCCCTGATATCGTTCCCATTCTGAATCGGATGTTGGCTAAAGGTCATTCTTGGATGAAATCCGTAATTACCAAAAAACGGTGAGCATCCTGTTGTTTCCAAGGCGTGATTGTTCGACCCGAATTCCGCCATTTGTAGCCACTGTGTCCAGACGTTCTGTTGATAATTGACGAAGGCCCTGAGGTACTGTTCCATAATGGCATTCATTCGTTCCGTTTGTCCATCTGTCTGTGGGTGCAATGCGGTTGACAGCCTTCGTTCGACTCCCAGTCTTTCACAAACGTGTCTCCAGAATTCTGACACGAATTGGGGTCCTATGTCTGATACTATGGTATCCGGTAAACCATGTAACTTGAACACCTCTCGTATAAACATCTCGCCCAGCGTCTTGCCCTCTGTATCATCCCGACATGGCACTAAATGTTTCATTTTTGACAATCTGTCAACCACTACCCATATGGCGTTGTACCCCTCGCTTTCCGGTAGTCCCACCACGAAATCCATACTCAGATCCTTCCATGGTTGTTGCGGTATTTCCAGTGGTTTGAGCCATCCGTGGACCTTCTGATGGATTGCTTTGCTGCGTTGACATACGTGGCAATTTTGTACGTACCTGTCCACATCCTTCCTCATGCCTGGCCATTGATTATTCCTTTTGAGGAGTTCGAAGGTTTTTGCTCGTCCTGGATGTCCTGCTGCCGGTATATCATGATGATCCTGTATCAGTTGCAGCTTGTCCGAATCTTTTTTGACGTCCGTTGCGTTGAGACACAGTCCTTCGCTGCTATCGAACGGGCAATCCTTGCATAAGTTTTGAATCCAGTTCCACAACTCCTTTGGATCGGTTTCGTCCTGATTCACCACTTCTGCGAATGCTATCACCAGTCCTTGTTGTATTCGATTGTCGAGATTCTCCGTTTTGAGTACGATTTGTTGGGTTTTTTCTGCCCCCCCCTTTGGAGGAATGTCTCCTGGCATTCTGGTGAGTGCATCGGGCTTTTGACCTTGTTTTCCTGGGCGGTATATAATCTTAAACTTGAATCTTGACAGAAATTCGGACCATCTAGTTTGTCTTCTATCAAGTAGCATTGATGTCATAGAGTACTCGAGATTCTTGTGGTCCGTCAGTATCTTAATAGGATGTACTGACCCTTCGCATTCTGGTCTCTATTGTTCCAGACTTTTAACTATGGCTCCCAGCTCTTGATTGTAAATCTCATAATTCTCTTCTGCCGGTGTATGTTTCTTCGAAAAGGATGCTACTGGATGAAGGATTCCTTGATCATCGTACTGGGATAGTACTCCTGCAGACACGTAGCTCGAGGCATCGGTTTCCAAAACGATTTCTTTCTCATAGTCGAAATGTGCTAGAACCGGTGCTGTCGTAAACGCTTCTTTTAGCTCCGCAAAGGCTCTTTTCTGATCGGATCCCCAGTGCAATGGTACCAGCTTTTTCGTTAGCTTTGTCAACGGTTGGACCAACCTACTGTAGTTCCTGATACATCTTCGATAAAAATTGGCGAATCCTAAAAAGCTTGACTTTCTTGAG
>WHVE01001205.1:0-24166 GCA_015178995.1 Trichophaea hybrida
TCGTCGTGCATTATCGTCATATATTCACCCATAATCACTCCACCACCAATCGTCACTCAACACACCCGTCACAGGACATGACGGACTCGTGCAAAAGCCATGTACAAAGAAAGCAGGAGTTGGATGTATTATGGAATGAGTGAATCGCGATATATTAAACCAGGCGTTCGGCAGAGGATACGTTTCTTTCTTCACTCTTTCTCTCATCTATAAAACAATCAACTAGCTTCGACTTTCACTTCTTTCACATTTGGTGATCCTGGATCGAGTCTCTTGCGTACAGTCTTTGTTTCTTTAGCTACAGGCTATTTTCAACTGTGAGCTTCCTGCTCTTGGATTTTATAACCCCTAGAACCCCGAGCCCTGAACCCTCGACACCCAGCCCTGAATCCCTGACATCAAGAGTGAATAATGAACATACCCTATTGTGCTTGTGGCATCGGAATGTACTCTATATGACGAATTGAACGAGTGTATTCACGAAAGGATAGATGTTGATTTATGAATGATTGAAGGAAGTTAGCAATGGTGGAGATGTTGAAAGAGGAGGAGGAGGAGTACAGCAGCCAGTCAAGAGCCAATGATGAATGTACCCAATTGTGCTTGTACGATGTTGATATACTCTATGAGTGGAATCAAATGAGCATATCCACGAAACAATTTGATTTGATTTGCGAATGTGTCAAGGCGGTCAGCAGTGGAGGACGATGACAAGGGGGAGGAGGAGGAGGCAAAGGAGTACAGCAGCCAGTTGAGAGCCAATAATGGATGTACCAAATTGTTCTTAAACCATCTGAATGTACTTGACAAAACAAATGGAATCAATGTATCCATATGACAATCATGGATGATCTGCAAAAGTTTGCAGGGGTCAGCACCACAGGATCGGCAAGGAGGAATAGGCAAAGGAGTACAGCAGCCAGTTGAGATCCGATAATAAACATATTTAACGTTCTTTCTGCATTTGAATATACATGCTGAGGCAAATCGACTCAGTGTATCCATAAGACAATTTGAGTTGATCTGCAAATATTCGAAGTGTGGTCGGTATTGAAGAAGAAGGACGAAGCACAAGAGCAGGGCAGCCAGTTGAGACCCAATCACGGATGTATCTGATCATTCCTGAACAAACTGAATGTACTCAGCAAAACGAATCAAATGTACATATTGACGAGACACTCAGAGTTTTTATGTAAAAGTTCAAAGCGGAGAGTATGGAGGCAGCAGGAGAACCAAGCGGTCAAGGAAGAGGAGTAGAGCAGCCTTAGCGAACGTACCCAATGTTACTTGCACAGGCTTAATTTACCTAATGAGATCAATCAAATGATCGTATCTACAAATGCATTGGAGTCGATCTGCAAAAGTTCAAATGCGGTCAGCAGTGGAAGAGAAGCAACAGAAGAAGGCAGATGGGTAGAGCAGCCAGTTGAAACCCAATAGTGGTTGTATCTGATGGTTTTTGCATCTTCGTAATGTACACGATGAGGCAAATCAAATGACGGTATCCACCAGTCTATTGCAACTAATCTGTAAAAGTTCACAGGGATTGCAATGGTAATGGCAATAGTGATGGTAATGGTGATAGTAATGGTAATGGCAATAGTAATGATAATGGTGATAGCAATGGTAATGGCAATCATGATGCTGATGGTAATGGTAATGGAAAGTGTGATAGTGATAGTGATGGTGACAACAGTGCAAGTAATGGATAGTGCAAGGAAAATAAGACTTCAGGGGCAGGAATGGTTGCCAGGGTGATGGAGATGAAGATTGAAATAACAATGGTGATGGTGATGGTATTGGTGAGGGTGATGGGGACAACAGTGCAACTAAAGGGTGGAGTGAGCGAAATAAGAATTTCTGGGTGTAAATAGTTGTCAGGGTGATGGCAATGATGATGGCAATGGTGATGGCAATTGTAATGACAATGGTCATGGTGATGGCAATTGTGATGGTCATAGTGATGACACTATTGCAAATACAGGGCACAGTAAATAATATAATACTTCAGTGGTATATATGGCTGTCAGAGCGATAGTGATGGTAATGGTGATCATGGTCCATATAAAGGGTGGAGTGAGTGAAATGCAGCTTCAGGGATTCAAGATTAGTGAGAAAATATTCTAAGTCCAAAATTGACAGGGATAAATTGTACACTGGCTGGAATGGAAACATGAACATGAGTTTTTCAAATTGAGTGGATCGGAGTGTGCACTGATCAATCGGCCATCTTAGGAATAATCAAAAGGTTCCAGTATAGTAATTTAATCAAATATATGATCAGCCAATTTCAAAAACCTTGGAAACCCTGCAAATACTGCAGAAACGTGAAACTGAAAAAATGGTTTTGGCTGATGTAGTGGTGGGTTCTTATGGTTGGCCTGGTGGCTAAGAGCATGTTGGATGTACTATTTTGCACCCAGGTTGTACTCAATATCGATATCATACCGCAGCTGGATCTCCAAAAGTCACAGTTACCTCCCTGTGAGCTTCGGCAGGCTGAATATGTGCTGGAGCAATGAAAGATCAGTTTGGACACTGAACTTGTAGCCACTGTTGAGGTAGAACTGCCATTGTTGGATCGTGTCTTGGATGCCCAGTAGCTCTTGATCATAAGTACTATAATAGGTTTCAGTATCATGAAGCTTTGTTGCACAGTGTGCCACAATGCGGTTTTCTACTGAGATTCCTCCTTTTAGCTGCAGTTGAAGGGCTCGGATTGTAAAGTTTGATGTATCAGTATGCGCCAAAACATTATAGTTTCCTATCTTGTTCAGTGCTAGTGCCGGCTGGCGAATTGATGCTGTGTTGACGAAACATATTGGTTTTGTGACTGCCATCCATCGTGTGGGATCTGTGTGGCATTGATGGGCAATCTGCTGATGGATGGTGATATGGCTTAGCAATGGTGCGGAAATTGATGTGAAGTCTGGAATGAATTTGCAGAGTACCTCCATAATACCCACAATGGTCCTCATGTCATGGGGGGTCTCCAGATGTAGCAAGTTGGTAATTACTTTAACATTTTTGTGTTTCATCTGGATGCCGTGATTTTTCTCATGGATTTCAAATCCGAGCAACGACGCCTTCCTTGGCCTGAATGTACACCTGGACTCTTGCAATCAAAAGCCCGCCATGTGAATGGTGTCCAGTACCAGTGCAATGTGGTGGGAGTATTCTTTATTGCTTTTGCAGTAGATCAGGATATTCTCAACAAATATGATTCAGTTCTCGTCATTCATGTGACTCTGCAGCAGGTCAATAATAAGTGGCATAAATTTGCTAGGTGTATTTGCTACACCAAACTGTATGACTAGGCACTTATACCATCTATCATAGCTGATGATAGCAATCTTGTTGATCAAGATGGGGTGGTGGTAGTGTTCGTAATATTTGGAGAAGAAATCAAGCTTGGAGAACCGTTTCATACCTTGGAACTTGGCAATGTGGTTGTCAGCGTGCAGGAGTGGGAATCAGTCTTCAATGATTATTTTGTCAAAAGCCCAAAAATCAATTACCATCTGGAACGGCAGCTTCTCTGTGGCAACAAAGCCCTTGGGAACGAACTGTACTGGGGATGCATTGAGGGAATTGGACTGTTGGATCAGCTGTTTTGATAGCAATTTCCAAGTGGTCATCTGTTACTCTTCCCATTTGTATGGCATATATGAGTATGGGGACCTGTGCAGGGATTCGTGGCCCAGAATAGTACAGATCCGGAAACCACCAGCTTTGCATGTGGTGGGAAGGCTCATTGGTTCTGGAAAGAGGTCTTGGAACTGGGCATGGATATGGCATTCCAACTACTGGATATTTGTGACTGTGTCGGCTGCTGTGATCACCACCTTGAAACAGAAGACCTCGGCCCAGACAGTTGCACAGTCTAGCTGGAATGTTTCTTCATCAACACCCCTGGTGATCATTGTTTCCACTATTTCCCAGGATCTTCATGCTGCTGCCATTACAAGCTTCTAATCCCATGCCGCCACAACTATCTGCATTCTGCATATTTGCCCTCTATTTTGAAATGGTAGGGACAGGCTTCACCAATACAGCTATTATAGTTGCCATATTTCTCCACCCTTCCTTGTTCTGTGTCCAGCCATCCAGGTGGTACTTAATCCGGCTACCCAGGGCCATCTGTTCCATCTGCAAATCATTTTGCTATAAACTAACATGTTAGTTAACTTGTTCCATCAAGCTCTTGCCTAAGATGATATCATACTTTACAAGTGTATAGATGACAAAGCAGCCAGTATAGTGGTAATCGCCCATGTCAAGCATGAGCTACACCTCTTTGGGTGGCAACCATTCAGTCTCGCCTGCCATGGTCAAGAGCATATCACTGCAGCAATGAGACTTGATTTTCATTTTTCTGTCACAGACTCCGTCAATGAATTTGGGATTGATAAACTGATGACCAGCACAACAATGCAATAGGGTATGAGCATTTTCCGTTGAGCAACTTGGGAGAATGAGAGGCAAATTAAATTTCGGAAGATTGCTGGAGTACTTGTTAAATTCACAAATACAAGCTTCTGTAGTCCTTTCATATTTTTGCATTCCATTTCCATCTTTCATCATGGTCGCAATGTGCTCACATGCATTCATTCTCTATTTCACACCCAGATATCATCTGTATTGCCCTGACTACTATTTTCACCACCACATCTGGTAGTACCCCCACACACTGCTGCTTTTGCCTCAGTAACATTATTTTCTTAAGATCTCCCACAGACCTTCTCTCCTTTCTCCCTTTCTTTCCTTTTTCTGTTCACTATGTTGAAGTCAGGTTTCATCATCGGGTCACCCTTCTGTAATTCCTAAGGGATCCCACAGAAATTCAACCAGTGGCCTCTGCATCCACATTGCGCACAGGCATTTGTCCGGCTGATTGAGCCCAATGCTATCAGATTCAGGTTGGGCGTCATGGCAGTAATGAAGCTGGTGAAATTGTAAGTATTACAGTGACATCGATACAGTAGAATTGACTCATTGACCATATTTATCGCATCGCACAGATAGATCGTTTGTCCCATCTTGTGAGGTGTGACAATGACTGAGCTGACAATCGGGCATTCCAAGTCTGACATTTTCGCCACATAGATATTGTAAAGTTGGCTGCTGAACACAGCTGTGGGCTCAGTCTGCCCGACCTGTTTTGCCCAGATTGGGGAACTGACTTAACTCCGACAAACTTGGCTCATGATTCAGGGTTTCCAAAATAAGGCAGATGTATTTGGTTGATATCATAGTTATATACGTTGCTTCTATTGTACTATTGAGCTCAGTTCACATAAACACATATCACTGGAGAGGGAAAGAGTTGACATTGTACTAGCTTTGTAGAAGGTGAGTGAACCAATCGAGGACATTGGACATGAAGTTCCACCAAGTTGTGCTGATCACAGATGCCTTGTATATACCCACAGGTTGGACATAGTATTCGATACTCCACTGCCATTTCAAGAGGCCCTGTAGATTCAGTTTGCCATCAAATAACAGGAGTTGATGTATTTTTAGATCCTGCTTCATTCTCCACTCATCCAATCCAGACCAGGTTGAGAAGTCCTAGGGATGAACGAGGGGGCCACAATACAGAGTATTGTGGGTTGTGGGAGGCGCAATATGACCTCAATCATGCGGAGTCACAGACACTGGTGCAGGTGCATCTGGGAGTTGGAAGACTGATAACATTTGTTCCATTTGATGAAGAGGCGGCTGTAAGGTCTCACTTTTGGATGTGAGTCGGATTGGCTCTGGATCCCGGTTTGATTTGCCATAGCCTAAATCTTGCATCTTGGCTGCCAGCTGTACATTGCAGGCAATTTGTGCTGACAGGCCATCATGCTGCAGCTGATTTTAGAACACTGCATGCTGCTTGTGTTGCTGCCACAAGGGATCCTGCTGCACTACTTCGAGGTACTTGACCTCGATACATGCCGTATTGTGCCACAGGACCCCCATTCTGTTGGCTAGATGTTTGGGGTCAGTGGGGTTGCTGAATCCATCCAGGTCAATTGGTGTGGTGTTTGAACTGATGAAGGCTCTGTACAGATTGTAATCATTGCAGTATCAAGTCTGTGGGTCAGAAGTTGATATGATGTCAGGTCGTGATAGTGTCAAGGGTGAATAGTGTGAATTGTCATAGACCATAAATTCTTGTTCAAAATAGTCTCAGTCAATGTGACATCAATTTCCTACTATGCCCAAGTAGTCACCCTCCAAACTAAGTAGTGCTAACAGGGTGTGAAGTGTGTAATCGATGTCTATTCCAGGGGCACGAATTTTCCCCCATCTGCCGAAGGCCGCAGAGCTGCATTGTGGAGCGACACTCTGATCTAACTTCACATACAATCCTACAAGCAATTCGGCATAATCATGGTTCCATTCATACTTGTTGGGGTGCTAGAGCAATGTTGTTTAATGTCAATCTAGGTAGGACTACTCAAGTAAGCTGTAGATACTTTTCTTCGTTGTCCGCAAAGATGACTATATTATCTGTATTGACTATTACTCAATGATCCATCAGATATCACAGGATTGTTTCCATCTCAATGTGGAGTATTGCTGGTATATTGACCAGTCAGAAGGGTGCAACTAGGTATTGATAATATGCATAACTTAGACAAAATGCTGCTTTCCACTCATCTCCAGATTTGATTTGAATCAGATTGTAAATATCCTGCAAATTAATTTTTGTGAAAATGCTTGATTTGAAAACCCAGGTTCTAAGTCTCTTCATTAGTCATAATTGAATTCAATGCAATTGATTTCAATGTCATGAACCACATTGACTTACAATAAATCATAAATTCCAATACATTATGAGTCTGCTCAAAGTATCAAAAGACAACTGGTGGTTTCAATTGCAAATAATGATACAGCCACTGTTGGAAAATGTTGATGGCAGGATTTTGATTGGAACTGGAGGTTATTATTTTCTGCAATAATTCTACTAAGGGCTTCATACTCCACAATTCCCCAGGATGGAAACAATATGTCATATATATACTCTATTGAACCAATTTCAAAGATTTTGTTAGTATGATGGAATTCATACTGCAAAGTAATAGGGATAGTGTACTGCCAACCTGCTGCTACTATACTTTCCCTTTTAAAGGTTTTGACTATCTTCAGTTCAATTCGAGTCACAAATGAAATACCATATCAATCGGCCTACTATATTGATATCAAAGATATATGTTACTCCGTATCCAAGAAAATCTCTATAGGGATGTTCTTCTTGTTTCAAAATCTTGCAAACATGCATTCTGTGGGTGTTGAACCAGTCTTGGTTTTGGATGGTAATTGCTACTTTAGTTTCTGGGGTTCAAGCTGAGGTATACTGGCCCAAGCCTTGTATTATCGAATTTTTTGAACAGAATATATGGTCCACTGTTTTTCAACACAGCTTTGGCCACAACAGATCATGGTAATCATTGATATATAGCTGAATCAGGTTTGAATGAATCAAGTTCCATAGTAATCAATAGTGATGTATGATAACTGAAAACTATATAAGCAGCGTATTTGAGTATTAAACATGTTTTCTGGCTCGCTGTCTTTCAATAGTAGAAAAGACGGTCCATATCAGAAAAATGCTATTTCCGCCCTTGCCTAGCACCCACCTTCCGGGATCCGCCTTGGGGCTCAGGAGGCTCCCAAATACTCCTGTCTCATTTTACAATGCTCCCACACGTTCCAGGCTGCTTCCTGTGCACCTGTGAGCTTTCCACAATCGCACTGGAGCATCCCACAACAGTTCAACAATTCCATAGGTGGTCCACAAACTTGCTGCTTTGCATACTCTGCTCCGTATGACCCCCCGACGCTCTTCAGCCCACACCGCCAATTGGCATCATAGGTGATGCCATTCGTACATCATGCTGTCATTTCATTGCTGCTAGTTCAAGTATTGTCACCAGAGATTTGTATAATTAAACATCTCTAGATGACATTACATCAATATATTGTCTATATACACCAGCTAGATTTTGAGCGCACCACTGCACGAGACTTCTTTCATGTGTTTGAGTGCATGGCACTGAGGGTGCTGTTGCTACAGCCGGCCACAAGTCTTCGCTATCATCCACTTAACAAGAAAGTCCTGGTTGGTGGTGAAAAGGTGAAGTATAGAATGGGAAATGTGGGAGGGTGTCCACCGAGTCCATCATCCGTATTTTTGCCTACCTCCACCCATATTGCCTGTGGTGGCAGCCTGTTTGTCTCACTATCTGTTATACCCTCAACACTGCAGTCAAGCAGGATCTGGTTCATCTGCTGAGGGTTATGAAATTTTGCCATGTGGATGGCTATCTTATTGTGCGGTTGTAAGGTTATATGTTCCTTGACCTTATTTCTGTAGCTGCAGATCACACTGACTGCATTACGGCCGCAGATCCGATACTCATACTGCCTGACAAGTCATGGCAATGTTGGAATGTTGAACGTTTCAGCTGCTCCATCTAGTGATATCTGCTTGGAAGACCATAAATGTGCAAAAATAGTCCAATATTTCAACTGCTGCAGAGGTTGTATACTGGGTCGAATTACATGATCAGATTTGGTGGCAAGGATTATTTTCTGCCCGGCACACTGAGTCATTGGCCGTTTCTGTCAACCTGTCGTAATGTTCAGGACTAGGGCACTCTTCTCGACAGATCTTCCATACCATGCAAGCCACCAAAGGGTCGGTTCCATGGAGTCCATCATGGTATAGTGATCATTTTTCTGAAGAAGATGGTCCATGAGGTTAACCCCAATGCTGGCATGGTATACTTCCATGACATTCGAAATGTTCAAGAGTTCAGGTATCTCAGTTGAAAAATCTTCTGGAGCACCCATCCTGGTGCTAAACTCATGGTAATGACGGAGGAGGTCCATGTTTACTTTTCCAACGTAATAGAATTGCAGCGTTAGCTGATTCGGTACATTCAGACCATTCCATCAGTCCCATTGATGATCTTACTTCAACCACATCTCAGTCATAGTTTGACAAAAAGCATCTGGAGCAGTATCGCTTGCTCTGTAAACCTGCATCGCCAGACGCCAGGCAACCTCATGTTGGTGCATCTCTGATGAATGTGTTGCTGCACTCTCAACTTCCAACAGGCGCCGCTCGAAGTCCCACTGGGCAGTGACAGCAACCTTCAATGCACCAAACATGGCAGTTGTTATAGCGTAACGTTCTCGTTCATGGTCTCAAGCAAACTTGCATGTCAGTCCACGGCCAGCTTCACGATACAGCTGGAACTCCAAAGGGTCCTGAGCTTGTTTAAACAACTGGCCAGACTGGGCAAGTTGGGCTGTGGAAGCTCTGTCGAGCTCTGCTTCAAGTCGTACCATTCTTGTGGCCCACTCCTGTGCATTCCCAGTACTGGCATGCAGCTGCTCTTCTTTCAGGCACACCTCAGAAGATATCTGCTATGTAGTTGTGATACCGTAAATCATCCCATGAAGCACTCTCTCTATTTTCTCCATCGCCATCTCCTTAAGTTTTGCTGCCTGCACTTGGCAGTTGCATTTTAATCCCATTGTCTGAGCCTCAGAAACATGTTGTGGAGTGAGAATTTGTTTGCACTTGTAAATGCTTTCGAGAGTATTATCATGAAATTTGAACGAGATATCCATGTGTATTTGCGGACTGGCTTGTACAGAAAATTCAATCAGTACCCAAATTGTTCTTATGACCTCTGAATCAGATGCAATTTCTGAGATTGTTTTCCCTGTGACATTGTTGGAAAGCAGTGGAGCTCATACTGCAGATGGACTTCTGAGAATTTCGCAGATTTCCTTGGCATGCCAGGATCCATTCTTGACAGCATCAAAGGATTCAGAGAAACACAACGAGTTTGAGAAATGTGTGACTGAGGTGAACTGAGAATTAAATTCAGTTTTCAGCCTCAATCGGTGTGATTATCCAGAAGCCAGTCAACGAGATCTTTCACGATCCCCAGATAGAGTGAGTGAAGAGCATCTAGTTGCCAAAGGTGATGGATGATGCACAGAGAATTTTGTGAGAAGACATTTGAAGTCGGTTGCAGATGCACCTCTTCAAATTCATTAAGTCAATTTTCTTCCAGGTGCTCCTGATAGTGTGATGTACATTGAGGCTTCCAGTTGCAAAATCTTTTGCCATGGCTCATTTGAGGTCCCTTGGGTATTTCATACACTGGGCATGCTCCGGCAACTATCTTCTTGATCATTGTGATCTGCTGGTAGTCTCTAATCCCTGCTGCTAGCCAGGGATGCCAGGTATGTTTGAAACGGTCGGCACGCTTCCGCATGTGACCAGTACCACTGTTATCGACTGCTCTGAGGTGTTTCAGGATGGTATGGATTGAGTGGTGCCATGACAAGTATATATCAGTTGTATCTTTTGGGGAAACTGGAATGAATCCCACCTGAATCTAGGTGCGCCGTGATGTGGAATAACAAAAACATCATTCAGAATGTTCCCGATATTCATATATAGCAGTTAGTGTGGGAGGTTCTGCCGTGTACTTAAGGTGCGGCTCCGTGCGGCTCCGTGCGGCCCGGCTACGACTCGGCTATAGCGCACGGCCCAGGTTACCTGTGCGTCGCTAGCTAGTCAATGAAGCAACCTTCTCGCGACCTCTCAATTGGTAGCAACTTCTCAAAATCTCTTCTCTCTTCTCTCTACGACGCTCGGCAACTCTCAATTCCGCGATCTCGCGAAGGAGAGGTGCGACAGAAGGTTCGCTGGGCGTTTCTCGAAGAAACTCGACGCGACGGAGATTCCGCGCCTACAAACACACGACGAAGCGACGTTCATCCCGCGTCTACTCAAACAAACGATTAAAATACAAACAAACGATTGAATTAAGCTTTACGCTAAGTATTCTAGTTGGCCGGCGTTGTGTTCCGGCCTTGATGGGCGTAGCCTTACAAATTTAGTAAAAACTTCACTAATCAGAGGAATGGAAGGCGAAGGTTTCAACTGGCCTGATCCTGGAGCCGACAATGATGATGGCCTGATCCATTGTTTCCAAGGAGCTGCTCGTGCACCCCCAGATGCAGCTACTGCCGATGTTACGGCTATCAGTCGTCAAGGAGTAACCGACTTCTATGCCACAATCTACCAATCCTACACCACCCAAACCAACGATCTCCGACGTTTGACCGATCGCGTACTGTCCCTTGAGGCCCAGCTCGTCAACGTCATCACCGCGCGAGACGACGCGTTGACAGAGCTGGAGTCGTGGCGCGGTCGATTCGACACGATGATGCAAATGACGGCTCGTCTTGGTGTCGGTGGCGTCAACACCGGCGGAGGAGGGGCTCTGTCTAAATCCCATCTTAAACAGCATCAGCCTCCACTGTTCACCGGTGACCTCAAGTTGGAAACTGTCAATCTATTCCTTCGCAAGGTCGAGCATTGGGTACGCCAAGGTGGCGCGGCAATGGGTACCACGGAGACGGATAAGCGCATCGATTCGGCCTGGCGGTTCATGGACCCGGAGGCGTACAGTTGGTTCGCGCATTGGATCCATCAGCAAGGTGTCACGATCATCCCTCCTGCAAACGGCTCTTATGCACCAGTGACTTGGCCTCTCTTCGAATCCGCTTTTCGCCATCGATTCGTCCCAGAAGTGGCCATTACCGCAGTTCGAAAGGAGATCCACGCCCTACGCTACTCCAAAGGAGATGTCGCATACTTCAACAAGCGATTCTCCGAACTTATCCGCATGTTGCAAAAAGAGACTACTATCACGCGCGAGGATCCCTTGTACGACGAGTACTGCTCCAAGCTACCTTCGGGAATCGCAGATCAGATCATCGCCTCAGCCCGCATGCAAAAAAACCTCCAGCCGGAGACGCCTTTCACGTTGGCCGATGCCATGGAGATGGTCGGCGAATTCTCAGAACGTACAACTTCGCATCCGGCTATCGCGGCTACACCAATCAGTTTCGTCCCAACCAACACTCCAACGCCTACTGGGTCTGAGCCGATGGACCTCACTGTAGCTAACGCCAATACCAAGTGCTACCGCTGTAGCGGTTTCGGACATGAGGCACGCGATTGTGCAACCCCAGACACTCGTGGGCGAGGCCAAGCTTTCCGTGCCAGAGGTGGCGGGAACCGTGGTAGACGGGAGAGAGGTCGTGATCGCAATGATAATCGTCGCGGGGGCCAGGGAGGTTCAACCAGGTTTACAGCCGGGAACATCAATAATATTCAGACCACAGGGGACGGCATAATCACGAACGACGATGCGGATGACTCGGCGGCGGAACCCTCGGCGGCGGAGCAGGAGACTATTGAGGGGGAGGAGGCCCAGGGAAACGACAATTGGGAGTAGTGATAGAACGTCCTACTACCCAGACGGTCATTGGAAAAGTTAAAGAAACGGAGGAAATAGGGACAGGCAAAGAGAAGCGCATACGGCATGCAAAATTGTACTTGAGCAGCCTGACACATAATGAGATATCTGATTCTCCACCTGACTCTGACATCAGTTCACCTAACTCTGACCTACTACGTTTTAACGCTTCTGTTTCAACCTCCAATAACAAAATTCGTTCAGCATACTCCTTGTTTGATTGCGGCGCCTCCCATCGTTACGTTGATACCGCTTACGCCAATTCCCTAGGGTTAAAACGTCGACGTTGTGGGCGCATGAAAGTCTCTGTCGCAGGGGAAGAGAAGGCAGAGGAAGATAGATGGCAAGTTTGGCTCAATGCGTCAATAAGAGGCGTAACCGGCAATCGGGTTGACATTTCTGGTTGGTACACGGTTTTCGACTTGGGAGGCATCTATGATCTAATTGTCGGGAAAGATTGGATGGCAGTCAATTTACACCTCATCGACCATAAAACTAATACTCTACACATGCTGGAGCCTGATTGGACTGTTTTACAACAAGGCTCTCGCCTTCCTTCAACAATCATCACAACATCGCTTGCAGGCCTCCAACCTCACCAAGGACGACTGAGAGAAGTTCGTGCGCACTGCAGAACAGTGGCCCGTAGATCGGCAATTAATATGGTGTCCGCGTCCTTCGTTGCCAAGTGCAAGTCATCAGAAATCTTTATAGCCAACATCCGGGAACGCGTCGACAAAATCATGGAGGAGGAGGAGGAGCCTACTCCACACAAGCCCGCAGACCTTGAAATATGGCGGTTACGAGTGAGGAAGGCATTTGCAGATCTCTTCGAACCGCCAACGGGAGTTCCTGCGGCCTCGAGACATGACTTCCGCATAGATACTGATCCGGCAGCAAAGCCACCTCACCGCCAGCCATATCGGATGTCAGACTCGGAACGCGCGGAATTCGAAATCCAAATTGCCAAGTTGCTTACCAATGGCTGGGTTACTGACAGCCAATCCCGATTCGCGGCCCCAGTAATTTTTGTTAAGAAACCAGATGGCTCTGGACTCCGGATGTGTGTCGATTACAGAGGCCTAAATTCAATCACCACCAAAGACCGATACCCACTGCCGTATATAGAAGATCTCATCGATCGGCTGCACGGCTCCAGGGTGTTTACGAAGCTCGACCTGGCCAGTGGTTACCATCAGTTGCGCATACATCCGGATGACAGGCATAAAACGGCTTTTGTCGCTCCGGAGGGGTTCTACGAGTGGACGGTAATTCCGTTTGGGCTGGCCAACGCGCCGTCAGCGTTCATGCGCGTTATGCATCGAATCTTACGCCCGTATAGGAAATTTACAATTGTGTACATAGATGACATTCTAATTTTCTCTCGCAATCTGGCTGAACATAAGCTGCACGTGGAAACTATCTTGCTGGCAATCAGAGCGGCGCGTCTCCGGTTGAACGAGCGAAAGTGCGTTTTTGGAGCCACGGAGACTTCGTTTGTCGGTTTCAAAGTCAACTCGAATGGAATTCACACGGAGGATAAGAAGATCGCAGCCATGAGAGACTGGCCAGTGCCGTTGAGTACAACCGAGCTTCGATCATTCCTGGGGTTGGCAGGCTACTATAGGAAATTCGTACACAAATTCGCGCACCGGACTACAGAGTTATACACGTTGACAACCGAAAAACGTGCGTTTCGGTGGCTGCGGAAACACCAGGCCGAATTTGACGATATTCGCAGGGCTTTAGCGTCTGCTCCGGTGCTGGCACTACGCGATCCTGAGCGCGACTATATTCTGCGCACTGATGCGTCAGACGTGGCGATTGGAGGCGTTCTGGCTCAAAAGCAACCCTGGGGAACCGAGGGCCGGCTGGTGGAGCGCCCGCTGGGCTTCTTCTCTCGAAAATTACACGACGTCGAGACGCGGTACGCAGCGTATGACCGCGAGTTATTAGCGATCCACGACAACTTAACCCACTGGGAGCCTTACCTTGGCAATCGACACACGTCAGTATATACAGATCACGCGTCGCTACAGCATATCTTAAGCCAGAAGAAGCTTTCCAGCCGCCAATGGCGACACTTGGATAAACTGCAGCAGATTGACTGTTCGATCAAATACTTCCCAGGAGCGGCCAACCTTGTGGCGGATGCGTTGAGCAGAATCTATCATCCAGCCTCAGCAACCCCAGTAGCCACCATCAGCATGAACACCATGGACCTTCAAATCATCGGTGCAGAGGAATGGAAGCAAGAGGTACGTGAATTACTGGTTGAAGACGCATATTTCGGTCCAATTGTCGATGTCCTCCGCGAGGAAGCCGAAATAACCGACGAGGCCGATAATGAGGCAACTCGGCGTCCGAAAGGGAAGCACCATCGGAAAAACACCGTGCGGGCGAGGCTATTTCGGCTTGACCATGGCCTTCTTTTTCGCAGGGACACGGGAACACTCTGCATCCCATCGGACATGCGGAGCGACGTCATCTCGGAAGCTCACGACTCTCCGCTCGGCGGCGGCCACCAAGGAGCAGAAAAAACGGCGGCAACCATCGCATCACGGTTCTATTGGCCTCAGCTGACTCAATCAATAAGAGTATGGGTTCAGGGTTGCGACGTATGCCACCGTGTGAAACATTCCAATCAACTTCCCTACGGCTTACTGCAGCCGCTGCCGATCCCGGAGACACGGTCCTCAAGGGTTAATGTGGACTTTATTACCAAGCTGCCAGCCACGGTCAAGGATGGCTACGACTGCATAATCACGATCGTCGATCCGCTAACCAAGAGAGTGCGGTGGAAAGCAGCAAAGGAAAAAGATTTAACTGCAGAAGCGTTCGCCAAAGATTTTATTGACATGTGGGTACGAAACAGAGGAATCCCGGACGATATCATCTCTGATCGGGACACGCGTTTTATGTCAGATTTCTGGGGTTCCCTTACGGCCCAGTTGGGAATTAAACGCCGCCACAGTACCGCCTATCATCCGCAGACAGATGGCCAAGCAGAGAACCTGAACGCAGTCGTCGAACGTTACCTTAAGGCTTACGTAGCGCAACGCCCAAAGGAGTGGGATCGTCTTCTTCCACTGGCCGAATTTACGTACAACGCAGCGTACCATAAGTCACTGAAGACGTCTCCGTTTCGGGCCGATATTGGTTTCGTGCCAAGAATGCCAATTGACCTCCTCGTACCGACTCCGAGTCCCGACCGTCAGTCAAAAGTCAGCCTGGAAGCCGACGAATTCGCCGAGCAGATGATGTCAGACCTCCGCATGCTAAGAGAGCGGCTGGAGGAAGCGCAGGCAAAGATGATTCTGGAGGCCAATAAGTCTCGCCACCCGCACGACTTCAAGGTGGGAGACTCAGTTTTTCTCGATACCACGCTCCTCCCGATCGGCTATGCAAATCTCACCAAATCTGAGTCGTCAAATCTTAACTCCAGGAAATTTCAACAGCCATTCTGTGGCCCATTTCGCATCACCGAAGCCATCGGTGTCAATGCCGTCAGGTTGGATACGCCTGCTCATTGGAAAATACCTAATGTCTTCAATGTATCCCGTTTGAAACGAGACCGCGTGGATTATGGCCGAGAACATCCTCCACCCCCGCCATTACGGACGATGACCGATAAGGATCCGGAATACGAAGTGGAAGCAATCCTCGAGCATCAGGGCTCTTCGATCAAAACCCTACAGTACAAGGTGAAGTGGCTTGGATACCCCGAACCGGATTGGCAGCCATTGGTCAACCTGAAAGGCGGATGCAAAGAGTTACTGCGGCAGTACCACCAAGAGAAGGGTCTTTTGGTCTATAAGTGGATGCAGGAAGGTTAAGGATGGGTTTTCATTGGCAGGAAGGTTAAGGATGGGTTTTCGATGGGTTTTCATTGGCAGGAAGGTTAAGGATGGGTTTTCATTGGTTCGTACTGGGTTTTTGCCCGGGCCAGAGTTTTTCTTTTTCGGAATGTTCTTTTGGAGCGGGCACTAGTTTTTTTGAGCCGGGGATAGTTGTGGGAGGTTCTGCCGTGTACTTAAGGTGCGGCTCCGTGCGGCTCCGTGCGGCCCGGCTACGACTCGGCTATAGCGCACGGCCCAGGTTACCTGTGCGTCGCTAGCTAGTCAATGAAGCAACCTTCTCGCGACCTCTCAGTTAGGTACTCTTGTTACCAGAGAAATTTGTGAGATGGATTTTGTCCCAGGCGAAGATTCCTGGCACAATTGTTGCACTATTGGGTAATTGCTTCTGAGTCTCCCACCACCACTCTCCTGAGTTGTTGTCACAATAGATTCAATGATCAGCTGAATAGTACAGCTGTACCGCTGCGAAAGCTAGGTGCTCCGCAAACAGTAATTGCCCCAAAAAGAATTGGACGCACTTGAAATTATCTCTGTAGCATATGTTGCCATATTGCCCAGGTGTCTGAGGCCAACTCTCTGCTCCCAGTCCAAAGTCGAAGCACCTCAGCAGCTCCCAGAGCACAGATGCTGTCTGAAACAAAGTTGTATGGTAATCGGCCTGGCCACACAGCAGATGGTCATTTACTGTGAAGATGAACGAGATCGGTACTCTCTTCTAAGTCATGCGTGAACGGTAAGAGAGATGGTAAACTGAACTCGTCCAAAGTTGAAGGTGATTCGGGTCTTGTGTATTCTGACTCTAGATTCGAGAAGCAATATAGTCATAAAATAGTAAAGAATAGAATCAAGCGGAAGAATGTCGGAAGATATTAACCTTCAGAGGATGGAGGGCAAACTGTTGTATTGCTATGTATTGTGTATGTTGTGATATAGAAAAAACTATCTACAGAGGAGGGTATCCACTGTCTTTTATACATAAACCAGCGTTCGTTCAAACTGAAAAGAACAGCTGATGGGCATCTCGTTGACCCTGAAAAAGTAGTCATTTCGTTGATAGTGTGGTAACTATGAGTCATAGTTACTATGGGGTGATCGATGGCATGATCAATGTTGTGATTGATGGCATAATCGATAATATGTGAGTCATATAAATAACCCTGAAGTTAATATAAAATAATAAGGAATACGAGCGCTATCATTATGAGAAGTGCTTGTACTAAATGCGGCTTTTCGTTCGTTCCGTAATCTTCCTTTAACATCCGAAAATATGTGAAAGAAAATACAAGCTTGACTAATACTAAGTCACGATTCCAATATTTCCAACATTTACCCAAGTTTTGTTTTCTGTACCCAGAACCCGGGTTTGTTAATAATCAAATAAATTTGAAAATGGGTGCCACAGGATTGAATTTGGTTTTGAGTGTTTGATGTAGAAGCTTGTAGCCTCTCCCACCACATGCCCACCTGTGGCCTCTCCATACACTGCTGCATGGGTGACTTTCCTTGCAGTCACAAACGTGATTTTGTAGTTCCCTGGCAGCTCGGGTATGGCAGCACCCTCAAGGTGTACACAGCTGGTATGAACCCTTGGTTACTGCCAAGTTCTTCTGCATCCGTTAACTTTCTTGAATTGCTCATCTCGCAACATACTAGATCTCCAATTTGCTTCTCTTTCAAGTCTTATGATGACCGCTGCTGTATCGTCAATCGCCTCCAAGTGATCCTTTTGATAATGTTCAACAAGGCAAGTAGAGTTGCTAATCATCTTTCCAAATAGTGGGCATTGCAATTGTGAGAACTGGTCTTCCCAATGACTCATATTGGTAACCGTTCATGCAGCATTTAAAATACATGGGGCATGACAAGTGTATGGGAAATGATTGATCATGGGACAAGCATATAGTCAATGGCAGGATGGGGTGGGATAAGGGTATAGTAAATGGGAGATGGGGTGTGACAAGTGTATCGCGAATGATAGATGGTGCAACAAGTATATGGAGAATGGTGAAATGGGGTGCAGCAAGTGTATGCTGAATGGTACATTGGGGTGCGACAAATATATGGTGAATGGTGGAATAGGGCGCAGCAAGTGTATACAGAATGGTAAAATTGGGTGCGATGAGTATATGGTGAATGGAAAATGGGGTGCGACATGAGTATGGTGAAGGGTGAAAAGCACTGATTCAGGGATAAAGAAAGCTACCAAAAGTTCACATTGCTCAGCACTTCAGAGAGATGAGGGTCAATGCAATATAATGCGTAGGCATAATAGGACTAGTCTTGAAACAAACAAACAACTATATGTTACATCACCGGATAAATCGTTTGTACCTCTCCCAGTGATTCAGTTTGCACTCTCTAACCCTTCCCCAGCCAACCAGTATCATCAAGAGGACCCCACCAAACCTCCCATCAGTGGTTCAGATGCACTTTCAGGAGTGGCAGGGCTTGGTTCGCATCGAATCGTGCAGCTCCCTTCCAATTGCAATCCACCGGTGTCTGATAGGCGTTGGAAAATCGGAGTTTCCAATCTCTAGATAGTGTCACGGTTGTGTCGAGTGAGGATTGAAAAAGGATTATGGTTCGATGAAGGGAAAAGGGAATACAAAGGAAAACAGGTTTGGTTGGAAGGAAACAGGTTTCTTTGGAAGGAATCAGGTTTTGTGGGAAGGAATCAGGTTTCGTTGGTTGCGTTGTAAATATGGCGGGATGGTTATGGCGTAGGCCGCGGACTGGAAGGGTTGCGTACATAGATGGGTGGAGTTAGGATGTATTTTGGAACGAGTGAGCAAAGATGACGACGGTTGCGTTAACGGTATATAAGGATGCTGAATTCGCGGAGGATAGGTTTGTTCTTCACTCGTTCTGTAGTCTACAAAACAATCAATAGCTTCGGCACCACCTTTGTTCACTTCTGTGATTCCGGATTTCGAGTCTCTTGCTTGTTACGCAGTACCCGCGATCACTGCACCACCCCACCGCGTCTACGTTTAGTTTGGTTTTTATAACCCCTAGAACTCCGAGCCTTGAACCCTTGACAGAAGAACGAGTCTACAATCGATTCTACCGGTTATATTTCAGTATATGTGCCGCTATTCTCATCGAAGCGGCTGCTACTTTTGTCATAGACCTTGCAACTCCCTCTGTTCCGTGTTTAAATCAGTTGGAAACTTCGAAAACAAGCTCACAGTACACAGCTTTGGAGACACTCCTGCGTTGTGTACCTGTGGAAACATCGACGAGAAGGATCTACGGTGTTTTAAATGCCAGCATACGACAACAACAAACCACAACAATCCAGAATCAATTTCTTCGACCTAGCTGGTCAAACCGTTAACCTCTTTGAAAAAGAATCCTGGAACTCCTTTGATAGCATCGACTCTATCCTCAACGAACCCGAGGAACCCTTGGAAGCATACTTCTGGGACGAACCACAAGCGGTATCGCCTTGGAATAGCTACTGGACCGAAGCAGCAAGCAACGGCGGAGGCCTCCAAATCAACGACGCAGTATTCAAAAACTTTTGGACCAAATATTACGGTCTTCACGTCGACTGTCAGAACGAAGAACCGTGCTACTGCGAACACAACTGCGGAGGAACACATAAAACAATCGGCAGAACAGCAGAAGCTCAAACAACAAAATCCGAATCCACGATTAAAGCGACACAGAAGGACATAGAAAGTCAAATCTCGTGGGCAGACTACAACGAACGAAAAGCGAACAAGGGAAAGGGAGTTGACCGCAAATTGCACCTAGCCCCTTTACCAACCCCGCTGATTATCGTAACAACACCCAGCAAACACGAGGTGTTCTTCTGGTAGATGGTCAACCCGTTTTTAGAAGCAGAAATCAAAGCGGCAGTTCAACAAATCCAAGCCAACATAGACAAAGTCAGAGACTGTTTGTCAGAACCTCGCCTCCTCACAGCCACCTCTCTACATCATCAGGAAGATATCCGGAGAATCATCACGATCGACTCGCGATGTCACGTTGACAGGAGCCTTACAGATGGAGCTTGAAATTGTGGCAACAAAAAATACAGAAACCATGAGCGAAGTACAGCTCAGGGAGCACATCGGGGACATCAACAAAGGGTTGAAAGCAATAAGCCAACTACCAACGACCAGCAGACTGAACGAATTGCTCAAGGAACAGCAATGTGTGAAGAATGCGGAAGTACGAATATCGGAATTGTTGGCAGAAGGAGAAAAAGTCGTCCAGGAAAGGGACAATCTGAAGCAGGAATTACTGCTTACTCAACAAGCAGCGGCAACAACAGAAACACGGCAAACATGCAGTCATGGGGACCTGGTTGAAGAAGTCCGGATCCTAAAACAAGTATCGGAGGAAGCAAATCCAGACCAGGCGGAGTTGAAACAAGTTCTGGAAGATGCTCAAGCTCAAATGGAGAAGTTTAGGGACCTGGCAGAAGAAAATCGACAACAGGTAACCAGGATTCTGAAGTTAACAGAGGGAAGAGAAGGAGAGTCAAGAGTAAGAACAGAAGGGGAAGAGCGAGAAGAGAAGGTGAATGATATCACCAGTTTATCAGGAGAAGATAGGCAGGAACTTCGAGGGTGGAAGGTGCAGCTGGCATTGAAGATAGCCGGTCAACCGAAGGCATTCAGCAATGAACAGAAGAAGCTGAGATATGCAGTTGGATGTCTGAAAGGAGTGGCTCTGGCACAGTTAATGCCACACTGTGACGAAATCTCAGGGGAAGTCAAGCTCAATACCCTGAAAGACCTAGTTGACCTGCTAGATGTGGCATTTGGAGATCAAGACAGAACAGCAATGGCAAAAAGAAAACTCGAAAAACTCAAACAACGAGACCGCGAATTCTCCCAATACTACGCGGAGTTTCAAAGATACGTAGTAGACACCAAGTGGAACGAAGATGCACAACTGGATGCATTACGAAAAGGATTATCCAACGAGCTCAAAGATTCCATACAACATATCGAGGAGGCAGAAAGTATGATCGAATTCGTCAAGATGGTGTCAAAAAGAGACTCACAACTGAGAAGGAGAGCGGCGGAAAAGAAATCTGGGAAGTGGGAGGGTTACAAGAGGTCCGATTGAACGACCAACACCACATCCGCCCCAGATGCTGCACCAGCAGGATCAGTTCCAGGTTATCACGGTCCCCGCTCCCAATGGAGCTTTCGGCAGTAAAAGGAAAGAAGATCACACTTGAGGAAAGGAAGAGACGAAGGGAAGGAGGATTATGTATGTAGTGTGGGGATAGCAAACACTTCGCGGCCTCATGCCCAAGAACATTGAAGGCAGCATCAGGATAAACGGAAGTGTCACCGTTTAAGAAAGCAGCAAATGAAGGGGACGCAGATTCAACAACAGGAAAAGGAAAGGAAGTGGAATCGGGAAAAGTTTAGTCCAGTGCAATAAGGATGGCAATTGCGCTGGAAACGAATCTCCTTTGTCAGTCAATGCTAGTTTTGGTATTTCGCAGTTTTCTATATCAAGCGCACAAATGAAAGAGTCTTCTATGGAAAGCAAAACCTCGTTGTGAAATGCTCGCTGAAAATAGAAGACAAGATCATTGATACCCACGCTTTGATAGACTGCGGAGCTACTGGAATAGCATTTATTGACAAAGATTTCGTCCGCCATCATCAGTTATTGGAACAAGAATTAAAGGAATCAAGGGAATTAGAAGTTATAGATGGAAGGCCCATCGAATCAGGAACCATCACCACTATGGCTAAATTGAACTTAGGCATACGCGGACATCAGGAGCAATTACCAGCATTCGTTACGAAACTTGGACACTATCCAATCGTACTTGGATACCATGGCTACAACTCCACGATGTTACAGTCAAATTCCAAAAGAAAAGAATAGGATTCGAAAGCAATTACTGCCAGAAGCACCGTCAACATCATTCGAGCGTATGGGTATGGGGAAATCATATGGAAACAATGGAATCTGAGGGATCAAAACTGGACATATGCGCCATAGCAGCAGCCCCATTTATGAGACGGAATAAAAAGGAGAAACTCAAGGTGTACGCGGTAACCTTATACGAAATCAACAAGGCCCTAGAAGTCAAGGACCTTCAAGAAAAACCGCTAGAACAGTTAATTCCTCAGGTATATCATCAGTTTCTCCCCCTCTTGATAAGTAATCGCTGAAAGGCTACCACCACACAGACCGTACGATCATAAGATTACACTCCAAGACGGATTCACACCACCCTTTGGACTAATATACAGCCTGTCAAGAGAAGAACTTCAGGTCCTGAAAGAATGGATTGAAAAGAATTTGTCAAAGGGATTCATCAGATCGTCATCATCACCATGCGGAGCACCAGTGTTGTTCGCACCTAAACCAAATGGAGGCTTACGACTGTGCGTGGACTATCGAGGACTCAACGAAGGAACAATAAAAAATTGATATCCACTACCATTAATCCAGGAAACCTTGTTGAGATTGTCAAAAGCCAAGTGGTACACCAAATTAGATGTCCGAGATGCCTACAATATGATTCGAATAGCAGAAGGAGACGAATGGAAAACGGCGTTTAGGACCTGTTATGGCCTGTTTGAATCCCTCGTTATGCCCTTCGGACTCACAAATGCACCAGCCAGTTTTCAGGAATTTATCAACGATACTCTTCGCCCCTTTCTGGACATCTTTTGTACGGCATTCCTGGACGACATCCTCATCTACAGTGACAATTTAAAGGAACATAAGGAACAGTCAGAGCAATAATGACGACGCCTATGGAGGCCGGTCTGTATCTGAAAGCGGAAAAATGCAGTTTCATCAACAGGAAGTGAAGTACCTGGGATTGATAGTTGGGGTAAACGGGATTAGAATGGATCCAGAAAAAGTAACAGCGGTGAAGAGTGGGAAGCACCTGGCAAGCTCAAGGAGTTCAAGCGTTTTTAGGATTCGCCAATTTTTATCGAAGATTTATCAGGAACTACAGCAGGGTGGTCAACCGTTGACAAAGCTAACGAAAAAGCTGGTACCATTTTCACTGGGGACCTGATCAGAAACGAGCCTTTGCGAGCTAAAAGAAGCATTTACAACAGCACCAGTTCTAGCACACTTTCCACTATGAGAAAGAAATCGTTTTGGAAACCGATGCCTCGAGTATGTGTCTGCAGGAGTACAATCCCAATACGCACGTCAAGGAATCCTTCATCCGGTAGCATTCTTTTCGAAAAAACATACACCGCAGAATGAATTACGAGATTTACGATCAAGAACTGAGAGCCATAGTTAAAAGTCTGGAACAATGGAGACCAGAATGCGAAGGGTCAGTACATCTATTAAGAATACTGACGGACCACAAGTACCTCGAATACTTCATGACGTCAAAGCTACTTAATAGAAGACAAACTAGATGGTCCGAATTCCTGTCAAGATTCGAGTTTAAGATGATATACCGCCCAGGAAAGCAAGGTCAAAAGCCCGATGCACTCACCAGAATTCCAGGAGACATTCCTCCGAAGGGGGGGGCAGAAAAACCCAACAAATCGTGCTAAAACGAGAATCTCGACAAACGAATACAACAAGAACTGGTGATAGCATTCGCAGAAGTGGTGAATTCAGGACGAAACCGACCCAAAGAAGTTGTGGAACTGGATTAAAAACGTATGCAAGGACTGCCCATTCGAAGCAGCGAAGGACTGTGTCTCAACGCACAACGGCCATCAAAAAAGATTTGGACAAGCTGCAACTGATACAGGACCATCATGATACACCGGCAGCAGGACATCCAGGACGAGCAAAAACCTTCGAACTCCTCAAAAGAAGTAATAATGGCCAGGTATGAGGAAGGACGTGACAGGTACGTACGAAACTGCCATGTGTCAACAGCAGTAAGCACTCATCAGAAGATCCACAGATGGCTCAAACCACTGGAAATACCGCAACAACCATGGAAGGATCTGAGTATGGATTTCGTGGTGGGACTACCGGAAAGCG
>WHVE01001206.1:0-24152 GCA_015178995.1 Trichophaea hybrida
GAAAGGAAAAACGCAGCGAAAGCCGGCGGAAAGCCTAAAAGTTCGATGCGCTTTCAATGTTGGCCCCCGTCTGACACCTTCTAGATCCGCTTTCGCGCCGGTGAAAGCCTGAAAGAGCCTGAATGCGACTCGTATGGTTTTGCGATGTACACTGAGAAATCAACATCCATGGATGTCGGTAGTTGACGGCCGGGGACGGTGAAAACTCCGTCATCGGCCGTCCTGACCGTCCGTCACCGTCCTCCTCCAAAAAGACGGTGCCGTTTCCGTCCTGCCCTAGGACGGACGGACGGGACGGTTGAGAACACTGATTTCAGGTTCCACATCTATTTATATCTCATACAGCGCGCTCTGAGAGCTATTTTCAATCATCTAAATATATTTTGTAACCGCCCGTTGTCGGCCGGGAACGGTGGATGACTGCCGGCGACGGTGACTTCACCGTCCCCGTCCACATTCAAAAAGACGGCACCGTCTTTGTCTAGCCCAACGACGGACGGCGGCAAGCCGTCCGTCCCCGTCCTTAGTGATCCCGGACGGATGGGACGGTTGATTTCACTGATTGGGGGCATCGATTTCGTCCTCGCAGTGCCCAGATGACTCGGAGTCTGTATCACGGTGTCCGAAATGGGATTCAACCAACTGCCTGGCCATATCGCCTAGGCCACGGGCAAGATCTTCGCCAACATGCTGCATGCGTCGCCCCACTGTATCTTGCTCTCTGGGCGACAAGGTGTTGCAGCGCGGTAAATCAGGAAGACTCCAGGAATTGTACGCACGTTGATGGGAACCGGAATAGAAGAATTGCAGCGGTTTGCCGATGAGGGTTGTATAATATCCAGAATTGTCAGACTTCTGGAGTAATCTGCACTGGTGAGAAAGAGATAAAGAGATAGATAATGGATGTAAACTCCATACTCACTTCAAGTATTCGTTGCAAGCCAAACAAGTCTTCTTCGAGATCCCCAACATGCCATACAGCGGAAGACGTTCGGGATGAGCTAAATAAAACATTGCAAGCTTTAATTCTGCGTGAACATATAGAAGGCTCGTCGAAGCCAGCTTATCCCATCGGCCATTCAGGTTTTGCTTAGATTGTTCATGCAGGAGCGAGACATGCAACTTCCTCAGAAGCCCATCACCGCCATCCTTGACCACACCAACAGACAATGCTGACGCTGTGGTTTGACTATTGCTCTCTGATTCAACTCCCAAAATCCGAATTGAAAGAGAAGCCTTCACTTTTCGGGAGAGGCGAAGCAAGCCCCTCACAATTAAAGTTCCTGCGGTGCAGTAGCGTGCTAACTTGATGAGAACACGGATGATCGGGCACTTCGAACGAGGGGTGGTACGCTTGCCGTCAAGGGTTATGACATCGTCGTCGTCGTCGTCGTCGTCGTCTCGATCCTCCTCCCTGTCGTTTGTGTTCTGAGAACCGTCGATGTCGCCAGCGGGGGACGTACTAGTGGGACCTGCCGGCCAATCCTTGATAACCAATCTCCATGCGTCTTCCAACTCTTGCAAATCGTCTCTGCACAGAATAATGACACTCTGCATAACAATGATCGCGAGGTAGATTCCCCTTTTCAAAGTGCCAGTTGTTGTCGCTAAGTCCTCGAAAGCAGCAATAATACCTGCCATCTTGTCTTCAAACTTCAACGCTGTCGAAGGTGTTAGAGTTTGCATCTTTGACCAACAATCACGAAATGGTTGAAGACGGTTACTAATCAGCCCGGTGATTTTTGCATCGTTGTACATAGTGATTTTCTCGAGTAAACTTTGGTAAACAAATTCTCGTACGATGGCATTCTGAGCCTTGGTTTGGGCCTCCCTTCGCTTTGACAAGGCTGAAACAACCAATTAGCTACAATTTTTACCAAAGGGAGCCCGGACATTGAGCCTTACCGCGCCATTTTGCACCTTCTGTGCCCTGCACAAACGAAGTGACTTGGGATAAGATGGAATTTAAAGATTCCAATGCGTGGTCATTGAGATGCCCATTCTGAGCAATCCTGATAACAAGCTCGGGAACCTCACTCGAGTGGTCTCGTTGCAGCTCAAAAGCTACTGCCGACACCGACTGCCACGTGGGATGATTGGCAGCAATCAGAGCAACAGCCTCAACCAACTTCAATACCCGACGAGCATCGTTAGGTGCTCTACTCGGCAGCGAGTAGTCAAGCTGTTTGCGGTGGATACGATCTGTCGAATTGGCAATGGAGACTATTGTCAAGGCACCCCATATATCAGCTTGGAGAGTAATTTCCGCGGTTTCCATAACTGTTGTGGTAGTTCAGAGAGTTAGTGGTGCAACATCAATGGAGCTTCGAAGCTTAGTTACATGAGTTAGCAAAAAAGTGAACTCGTAGCGCAGCCTGCCGTGCGGGGGATGACGGCGGTTAATATCGGTGGGAATGGTGAGGAGGAGGAGGGGGAGGAGGAGAAGTGTGGTGGTGGCAATGGTATGGTGGAGTGGTGTCTTATATGACAAGTTTACCGATGAGGATGAAGAGATATGATTAGTAAACTTCGGCTTGGCAGTTGTACTACGGCCAGAGAGCTAAACGGATCATGTGTAGTCTCTAGGAATAGTCTAGCGATGGTTAGGAAGTAGAATGGACATCAACATCTCTCACTATCTTGTTAGACATCATTGGGGTTGTGATAATGAAGCAGTCACGCCACTCTCCATGGGGCAATTGAACTACAACTGCAAAAGTTTGACGGCAGTTGTAGCGTGCCAGAAGCGGAGTCTATTCTCTAAGTGACACGATCTATGTATACACGGAGTTGAGCCGCGCACGTGACTACTGTACATCCACTTCCCTCTACAAAAAGCTTTTCACCTAAAACAAAAGAAAACCACTCAAAATCCTCAATCTTACATGGCTGCTATCGTTGCGCTCTTCCTTGTTGGAGCTGGCCCCTTGATTTTGGCTGCCCACTATTGGGTGGATTTCAATAGTGTTGGGTGTACAGGGTGTAGGTTCGTTGGGAGGAATTTGTTCAAACTCTCATCATTGGTGGTAGCCGCATGGACACTGACTGTCTCCTTATCTCCAAATCAAATCAAGTTTTTCTGTGGCTTCCAAGTCCACTTATCCCGCTCTGGTTGCCCTTCCTATTGGTGGAGGTGCACAGCTCTGATCATGTGGAGTTGAGGCTTTGTGGGTTGTTCATATAGTTAGGTTTAGCAAGACTTCGGCTGCATCGCCATTACCGATCCCCTCTACATGTATAAAAGGGTGTATGTATCCATGTTGGTAGTAACTAGTGTTAGAAACGGTTCTGGGCTACCCAACCGCGGTCCGGGTTGGAAGCGGAACGGTGGCCCCGGGTCGGTTCTGGAACCGCCAACAAACCGAACCGCCAATGATAAGTGGTTCCAACCCGGAACCGAACAGAAACCCGCCGGGTTTTGGCTGGGTTTTAGGTGCAGCAGAGCCTCGTTTTTGATCGACCCCCCCAATCCCATATTCTCTACTGCAATTAAATAATTGAGTTCTGATTGGATCACAACATGTCATATACGTAGATTATGTTGTTTTCGATGCTCTTTCACCTCCCGCTCTCCAATTTGCGATCCGATAAATACAAGTTGAGTCGCTGTGATATTATGCCGAAAATTGCGCCAAAATTGAGTGTTGTCCACAGCGACTCGACAAATATTGATCGGATCGCAAATCGGAGAGTGGGAGGTGAAAGAGCATCAAAAACTACATAATCTACATATATAACATGTTGCGATCTAATCAGAACTCAATTACTTAATTGGAGCGATAGATTTGAAGGTGGAACCGGCCAGAACCCGCGGTTTTAGGTTCGGTTCGGTTTTTGATGGGGAAAACCCGTTGCAACGGTTCCGGGTTAGGGTTGGAACCGGAACCGAACCGTTCGAGCTGTTGGAACCGTTGCTAACACTAGTACTAGTAACTCTTGACATTTGATAACCTCAAAAGTATCAGAAGCAATCAAAACACAATGCGTGATGGCTCATTCATTTGGTTTATCCTCCATCCAGTGTCATACTGATGGCTCAGAGCCATTGCCCATATCCTGCGACTTAGTATTTAATATTGCAACTGACAATATACCTGACCTCCATAATGTGAAAGATGCTCAAAATATTTTATTTCATAATGGGATTGGAAATGCTAAGTGAATTAGATGCAGAAAGAGTCTTACTACCTAGGTGACCACAGGCTTCCATCTTGCTAAACTTCAAATAGCAGATTATTTCATAATTTGACAAAAGGAAATTATTGTTGGCCCTGGGTTTGCGTTTGTCCAAGCTATCAACTCAATTGATGCTATTGAAGAAGAGCAGCTAGAGTTTATTAATGTTGACCTGTTCATAAGTCTTAAACAAGCTGAGACATAACTTTTGTAACCTTAACAATTATTAGACCACTGAAGTCACAACCCAACAGATGGCTGAGCCTATCCAAGACTCACAAATGAATTGGTGGAGGATAACATAAAAACGAATGCAATGGAGAAACCAATTCAACTCAGAATGTATGGCTCTCAGCAATCAGAGAACAAGTTTGAAAAGTTCGGATCAAAAGTAGAGTCAAGAACTGTAAGGACAAGTATGAACCAGAACAGCTCTGTACACGATATTGCATATATACTTAGAACATCATCCTGAGTCTTTTTAAAACTAATTTCAGCTGATGAAAGATTACGTACTAAAGGGTCATACAAACTCGGCCCAAACCTGAGTGGTACTACAATTGGCAAATTCAGGGGTATGAAGCAAAACTCAATAAAGGTAAGAGAGGTGGTATGGATATACTGATGGGACACAGTGTATATATATACACTTCATGGCCTGGTAGATAGTCAATCAAACTACAAAAGTAACAGTCTATCAGCATGGCAGTGCTACCTTCCATTTACCATACTCCATATATATCATATGATTCAATGTACCAGAACAATCTGAATGCACACTATATATCAAACTGAACACAATTCTACTACTATGAAAATACTCCACTATGCAAATTCGAACAACCGGTCCCAAGCAGTCAATCTCCGGAATGATATCAGCACCATGTACATTGAATTGGTGACGATGATATCCATACCAATGCAGGTGCACAAGTTAGGGTACGGATCTTCTGAATGAGTGCAGCTCTGGCGGCCGGTTGCATTGTCAACTTGAGCGAGACTTTGGCTAGATGACAAATAACATTCACATCTTAATGTACGAAAGGGTCCCTTCATCCACATTCATAGCAACACTCGACTGCTGATGGCCTGATCAATATCAAAAGTAATCGAAAACAATGAACAATTGTTGATTCATCTGGTTTAGCTTCGAACTAGTCGAATGCCCACAGCTCGGGGGCTCCGCATGCATCCTGTGACTTTGCGGCCATTTCTGCTTCACATAATGCATAGGAAGTGCAAGATGTCAGTTTTAAGGACATAATTGACTAAACTGGGTCAATTAGATTTGGCAGCAAGTTCGCAACCTTGGACAGATAAGGCTTTGAACCTGAGTAACTGTGAATCACAGAATAAGTTACGGAATGAAAGAAGATCATTGACGATGGCGCAGGGCACATGTCGGACCAATCAACTTCCTGGATCAGGACTACAAAGGAAAATCAGCTAGAGATTACAATGCTAAACTGTCGGAGCGTCTGAAACAAGCCAAAAGATTCTTGGAGGTGTGTAAACTCAACCACCGTTCAGCTGCTAAAGTCAAAGAGTCCGATGCTGCTGAGCATGTGCAAGGACCGCACAAGGAATTTGCAGCTGCTCACCAAAAACAAGACGAGTTGCAGGAATCGCACTGGATTGAGAAGCGTTGTACTGCCAAATTGGAGTGGTGGCGGGAAAAGTGCAAGTTGTGACTGGAGCACACCACCGACCACTCCACTCTCACTCAGCTCCAGCACTATAATGATATTCTGCTGCACCCAGTCCAATGTCTCTCTTCCAAGGAGAGCGAACTTGAATTTGAGTTAAAAGCTTTCGAGCATGTCATTCAAAAACTTACCCCTACTCAGGTATATTTGACTCCAGCGCCAAAGTTGATCTCCAAACCAATATGACCCTGTTCTGGAAACCGTGTCTCTTGCGACATGATCGCTGGCCCCTCCGTAAGCAGTGGCATCTCTATCTCAATATCCAACCTTCCAACATATGACGGCAAACAAACTCTGGATGATCACACTTTTTTTCTGTTCTGTTTTGTATATCACTTCCAGAATTCTGCCCAAGCCATCGGATGGGTCAGCTGTACGCATTGGGGTGAGCAAGCCATGCTGTAGCTAACAGGAGACTCAGCAACATGGGCTATGGATCGTTACCGAATGAGAACGCCTATCGAGTGGTCTATCCTATGCATGGAGTCGAAAGCTATGTATATTCCATTCAATACCTTGGATGTGGTCACATACAAATGGAAGGAGCTGAGCCTAATCAAGGGAATATGTGTTAGAGAGTTTAATGAGCATTTCCACCACCACCATTGGAGGTTGCACCGGTACCAGCCAATGCCGGGCAAAATGTCAGCCCACAAGCATCGGTACCAGATACAACAGGGCAATCAGTGAGTTGATGAAGACTTCGTACAGTAAATTGCCTTGCACAATATGACTCCAAACATTGCGCAGCGAATGGTCAACTGTGCTGCATTGGGCATGTCTCCCAACAAATTTCAACCCTGGCTGCGGCTTCCTCATCAATGCTCATTCAACTACAACACCTTCAGTCAAAAAAAATGGATGACAAGAAAAGCGATACAACTGGTTCAACTGGCATGACCATGGACAACGGTTTAACCAGTTAAAACTGCAGTCTGATGCGCCATATCTCTCACAATTGCCCTGACCGGGACCTGATGAGGAAGTTTCTTATGCTACCCGTGGTCTACAATGAGGCCCCGAAAGCTAAGTCTGGCCGCCAAGGCATGTACATGAGACACGCGGGAGGGCGGACCTGTCGAAATGAGAGGGACAGTCTCCCTGAGAAGAAATATGTCATGCAGGAGTCGGATAGGGAGATGGAATGAGAGTTGGAGAATCTTTCAGACTCATATGCTGAGACTGGATAATTGAAGCAGGTCAATAACAGCGGCTGTACCATCTATTGACACACTATCATGAATGGTATCATCCAAAAAGGGTAGCAAGTATGTGCCAGATAGTCAGTTCAAATATTTCACCAGTTACTACCATTTGAAAGTCAGTAAACTGGACGATGCAGTAGTTAATCTGCTAGCATCAATTGGCCAAATACCATACCAAACAGAACGAGGATGGTGGAGCAGCAATAAGGCTTGAGTTGTGAAGAACAATGGTGCATTGGAGAATTATGTTGGTAGGAAGTTTCTTGATGAGCTGAAACAATATGAGGCCTCCCTCAATGCAACTGATGCGGAATAGATGATTGTGGAAACCGCTCAGGTCAATGATCAGAAAGGCATCGAAAAGCGGAAAAGAGTCAGATTGAAACTACAACTTAGTTTCTCATATGTTTACAAGGCACAATTTACAGTCGAAGATGACAAAGGCTCAACAATGGGGCTAATACAATGGTGGCTGAGCAATATATATCGCATGAAAAAATACACAATAAGAGCAACGAAATTGGGATCGCTGATAACCTATGAGAGTCAAGTGAGGATGGTCGGGTATATGTCATAACGGACTTACACCCCTTTTACAGCGATGAGGGTATACTGGTGCAGGCTAAGTTCATGGGCATGCACATCATTCAAAAGATGGAATTGAGAAACATCTCAGTCTGCAAGTCGCATAGGGCATTTTGAATGAAAGTGTACCACTACAGTAATGGCGACACCCATGCCGTGGTCCGGCCACTGGGAGAGTTTCCAGAAGTCTTGAGTGGATTCCAGTGCCTCTTTGGCGAACCAACTGATTCAAATTTGTAGAAAGGAATACATGTCAATTTCAAAATCAAAACAAACCCAAATCGTACGATACAGTTCCACTCACCATATCATATCTCTGCATACAAAGCAGAGAAGCTTTGGAGGCAGATGCAACCGGCTATTCACTACTGTTGCATTCGATCCTGTCAATTAAATTTTGTGGCCCCAGTATAATATATGGCAAAGCCTGACAGTATATTGTGTATGTGCATCGATTATCATTAGACAAACACCATAACAACCAACGATCATTATTTTCTCCCACACATTGACGACTTACTCAATTTCATGCATGGTTTCTGTTGGTTTACACAATTTGACTTGGCAACTGATTACCATGAAATTCGGATTGTTGCAGCTGACAGGCAAATGACAGCCTTCACCACTGAATTTGGTCTGTATGAGTGGCATGACTTGCTGTTCAGCCTGTCAAATGCACCGAGTATGTTCATATATATAATGAACAGTATCTTGGAGCCAATGCAACTGTAATGGCGGCCGGGTAACCGCCCAGGATATAGTCACTTCGCCTGAGTGCAATTGCACTCTAGCGATAATCTTACATACATACTACTCTATTATATTCATATATCCACGTTTGCAACCGTATCTACGCTTATACTCTTATACGAGGCCGTACACGGCGGTACGCTCTTACACCATTATCCCTCTTTAATAATTTGATACGTTTCGCTCACGGGATTTCACGAATTACCCCTTTTCGACGCGTCGCGACATATCCGAACGAAAAATCATACGAATTTGAGAGCTACCAATTGCAGAAGCAGAGAGTCTGGATAAGTATACCCAATTGAGGTTGACGGTAGCAGAGATTATTTCGAGTTGATTCCGGAGGCCAATCGGCCAGAGACGCGTTAGCGATCATGTCAGTGGAGGTCGAAGTTGATCAACATTTCACAAATAGGCTACCGATCGCGAAAGCCATGAGATCGGATAAGTTTACCATCATCCATTTGAGTCAATTGACGATTACAGGAATGATTCCGGAACCTAAGTGACCCGAGAGACGCGTCACCGGCAATGCCGAAACCGGCCGTAGTTACCCCAGAGTTTTCCTCCAACTTCGTCCGACGAGCGCAATCGTATGCGAACTATCGCGACAAGTCAGATACTATTGACGGAAGTCAATCCAGCGTGAAGTGCTGGCGAAGCTATAATTGACGACACCCCTGAACGCGTGAATCTTCGAAAAATCAAACACAACGCCATATCGATAAGGCTACATTTCACGATGCACCTACCGAGGATTATCATTTCTCCATTGGATTTACACACGATCGAGGCTAACAGAGCCGAGTAGGCTGAAGCTCTTTCGATTTACCGGCGAAGGCAACGATTATGTCGGAAGTACTACGGATGCTGGAAGCAGTTTTCAACAGCGGCTATGGAATTTTTACAGGATCCTAAACGGCCTTACAGATTACGCAATTACATACGATTGGAACGAGCCACGGAGGCCAACGGAAGCCACGGCTCTAGGGCTACACTCCGAAGGAGTCGATAATGCAATTATAATTAGGGACATTATTCGTCTATCGACGGATACAGTGCAAGATAATGGAGTAGCGATCGCAGATCATGCTGCAACTCCAAATGGGAAGTATAACACCCCGAATATTCTAAAGTGGCAAACAGGTACGATTGAGATTACCATTATCAATTGTCACAATTGGCACCTGATTGGACGACCGAATTGGATCGTTATGAGGAGAGGAAGCCATCAGTGCCAACTCTATTCAATTTCGTCGAAAAAGTCAACGAAACCGTATCGCCAAACGAGCGAATTCAGATATGTGCCCATACGATGGCATTACTACGAATACGATGGAGATTATTTGGTTTAGTTATAGTCGGGAATCTGAGGATCCACGGGGCTATTGGTGGAGGGACCGCCTGCGTACTCCCAGGAGCAGTGTTCCTAAGCGGCCCGGCCAGGCCGGCTTTGCGTAGGCCGGGCCGGGCCGGCCTTAGCGGCGGCTTTCAAATGAAGGCCGGGCCGGGCCTGCAGGCTTCTTGGCGGCCGCTTGGCGGCCGGCCGGCTTTTCTTGGCGGCCTGCAGGCTTTTCTTGGCCGAACTAAGCCTAAACGGAATATTTTGTTCGAAAGATTCTCTGCTGCCTATACTAAGAAAGTCTCCAAAGTACGAAATATAAACTATATCCAACTCAATCATCGTAGCCCTGCCATTGCCGTATTCCATCCATCAACCAGACCAAGGCTTATGCAGGCCGATGCAGGCCAATGCTAGTTTTTTAAATCACGTGCAGGCCGGGCGGCTGGCCGGCCGGCTTTTGACCCAGGCCGGGCCGGGCCGCCGCTAGCGCAGGCTTTCAAAATGGAGGCCGGGCCGGGCCGGGCCTGCAGGCCGCTAAAAGCCGGCCGGCCGGCCGGGCCGCTTAGGAACACTGCCCAGGAGACCAGCGGATTCCGCATGTATTTAACGCGCGAGGAGGTTCAATTGATACTTGTCGTATCCCCAAGTGGGAATGGACGTTTGGTTGTCAGACAGTCCCAATCGGGTGAGACAAGTACGTGATTGGCTGAGTGAGCTTATTCGTACAAATGGTGGCAGCCGCGGTGGACGCACTGTGTGAAGCTGGTGTCTGGGTTGCCTTGGAACAAGTCCAGGAATCCTGACGTCGACTTGCAAACGCATTCGACTTTTGGCTCTGCGAACCCCAGGGTGAGCGGAAGAGGTGGCAGTGGACCGGGTAGACCATCAGGAATGCCCCGGGAATGTACCTGGATCACGGCTAGGGAGGAGGCGCGTTCCGAAGGTGGCTGTACTCCATATATATACAAATACTTGGTGCTACTGCTTTAGACGACCTATTGGCCAGGGGGGGTCGTCGATGGACGTTCTTCCTAAGAGTGGGCGTTCGTACAGGGCTGCTGGGAGCGACCATGGAAGGCATCACTGATGGTCAGTGAGATAGGCCCCAGGCGCTGGATGGGCGAGCAGGGGGCAGCGGCGGTAGTTGCGGCAGAAGAGTTACACAGTGACGGTGCTTGAATGACTGCTACCGGCTCGCCGAGTCAAAGAAAGGAGTACTGGACGGCGGGGGTTCCCATTGAGGATAACCCGTTAACGACAAGGCCTCCTGGATTCCGCAATATCTACCGCTCCATCTTTTGCACATACAATTGGCTAACACACATATGGAGTAGTTACGGAGTCATACGAACCCGTACGGACGTCAGAAACGAGTTTTACAGATGATAAGAATCGCCATCGAGCATTCCGATTACCGGCGGGAGTCGAAACGCTGAATGCACCGATAGTGCTGCGGAGGCTTTAAAGCCACATACAACTCACGAATTCTTCACCGCAAGGCATTCCCTCCCAATAGATGATAAGACAATCGAAATGATGGTCGACGAAACGACGATACCATCTCAAATGACGATTAATCCACAAACAAACGGGCTGGAGACTGCAACAGTCACCATGGAAAAATGAGGCATTCTTTTTTAGTGGTTATGATCGTACGAGCCTATTGCTCTACAATGATCTGGTATGGTGGCGCGGAGCGGTATTCCCAAAATAGCGTGGAATAAGATCGCGTGCTCAAGAGCCGGATCGTGGAATTGGACTTAAAGATCCCATGCCATATGGACGGATCGATGAGTGGATATTTTATGATGGACGTTATGTGAACGGATGGATTACGGGAGTGCGATGAGAGGCGGCGGTTGTGTCGAATGGGACTTTAACTACATGGAGGTCAGTAAAGAAGGCATTTAGAGAACTTACAGAGCTACAGGAGAAGCCACGAAATGTGGACCGTACGAGTGCAAATTTGCACATTCCGGAAACGAATAGTCGTGGACGGATGGTCATGGACGGATTTACAATTTATCGGAGTTCGAATTGAGGACGCCAAAAGGCTTACATCGAGGCAAATCTAGCCAATGGGTTTATTCAGCGGTCATCACCGCCGGCGGCGGCGCCCATCATCTTTGCAAAAAGAAGGATGGTGGCCTAAGACTTTGTGTCCATTACCGCGCGCTCAACCTAGCGTTGGTGAAGATTCGGTATCCCCTTCCGTTGATCTCAGAGATGCTTGACTGTGAGTGAGGCCAGGATATTCACGAAGCTGCGCCTACGCGGTGCTTATATCTTCATACGGAGATGGCTGGATACGGAGATGGTTGGATATGGATGACGATAAGCCTATTTACTTATATGGCGAGGCGAGGTTACCTTTGGAACTCTTTCCTTTTAAGATCTTTACTTTAGATGATAAGCTACGAGAAGCAATTGAGTACAGATGCGCACATATGCAAATTTAGGACGTACCGACGAAATGATCGGAATCAAGATCCCGGATACACTTCACAGATATTTACTTATCGAACCACGGTGGCAATTGGAGGTATTAGGATCGACAAGAGAATCGATACGAGGATCAGAATCAGAATTGGATAGTCGTTGACGGAGCTACGACCACAAAGAGGGGGATAACATTACCGGGAATTCATAAACGACCCCTACTGCAATCGATTACCGCACCGGAAGCACTGTTACGGTGGTGTACACCAGAGAAGTCAATGATTACGACGCCGAGGATTTATCATGGAAGCAAAGCCTTCTGGTGGGACTATCGGCATACAGTCGAGATCAGAGATATTATACGAATTGGAGCACAATCAAATGGCATTCAGAATGACCACGAAGCTGTCTATCGAGATGTCAATATCGAGACGTCAATATCGCGCAGAGAAATCTATGCGACCATGGTAGTCGGCCTGGAGGAGACGCACCGAACTCTCCGAGGAACCCTGCTGGAGGCCAAGCCCGTCAGACGAAGTACGCCAGCGGCAAAGAGTTGTTCGAGGCCGGAGATATGGATTATTAAGCAGCACTGAATGTGCAGCTTATCGGAATTGCACCTCATCGGAATGTGCGGCATAAAGAAGCGCACCTACATTGAAATAAGAGGACGGGAGCAGAAGCTCCAGGTTAGACGTACGAAGCTGCGACACAGGCTTCTGGGAGCACATGTGCGAGAGTGCGACAGTGCTGGAAGGCATTGACGTGGTAAGTATGATCTTCATATGACATGCTTACAAGTTAGATACGTCGGAATGGGATGTGAGCTTACGTTCCTGATCGAATATATATACGAGATTGCCACGATGGGAGCTTCCTGGAGTTTCCAAGAGTGCAACAGCGCTGGAATTACATGGCAAGTAAGATCTTCATATGGGATGCTTACGGATTAGATTTATCAACGAATTCGGATGTCGAAGCCATGAGAATCGGAGATGGATCCTTTGAGGCAACTAGAGTGGAAGCATACTTAATTACATTGTGAGTAAGACCTTTTATGGCACATTAACGAGTTAGTTACCGCAACTGGAACGCACATGTACGAAAGCATGACGATGTATGATGACTGCAACCGAAGGCTGGACGAAGTCAACAGAAATCAACCAGCCATCATTAGATCTGGTGCCGATCAATGAGACATACAATCAATGCCGAGTGCGGAGGCTATCACCGACGAGGTCTAACGTGGGCTTGGAAGTTCGGAATTGGAGAGCTGGAATTGAACTTGAGAATACGCTTGGGCATTCCGTCGGAGGTGGCTTGCTGGCCCGATACAGAAGTGGCCTTGAGTGTTCAGAACCATGGACTCCAAGGTTTACTTCAAGGTTTCTTTATGGTGTACTTGGATCTGAGCTGCACCTGGAGCCGATGGGAGCATGAACTGTGGTTCAGCAGCTATAATCAAGATGAGTATACCCATTGAAGTCAATTAACTACTGCAGAGACTATTCCGAGACGAATCAAAGACCAAATCGGCCGAGGTGGCCACCCTGGAGATTCTGAAACGTGTTCAACGAGAAATTATATACGAACGATCGATGGCGGAAGCCAATGATGACATACGCTCCACCGAGCTGACACTACCGAGAGCAATGGCTTGGATTCGGAGAAATTGGAAGCCCGCTTGGATATTCGGAACTATGGACTTGGATCGATGCCTGCTTTAGCAGTGGGCTTGGATTTGCGGACTTGGGGGATTTCGGGTGAATTTGGAGGTTCTCTTCTCTTCTCTTTTCTTCTCTTCTTATTGGATCTCGGCCCGGTATAAATGGCGTCGGCATGGGTTTTTAACCACCTACCACAGGAGGTGGAGTTTCCCCGTGCACCGGATCCACCGAAAGGTCACCCTTGAGCGGTACCAATCGGTAGCGGGATTTATGGGACCGTACGAGGGCGTACGAGTCTGGATCTTTACTTCTTTAATATTTCTTGTACGGGTATGGCAGCCCAGGGGGTCTGCAGCTAGAGAGGGAGATGATGTAATGGCGGCCGGGTAACCGCCCAGGATATAGTCACTTCGCCTGAGTGCAATTGCACTCTAGCGATAATCTTACATACATACTACTCTATTATATTCATATATCCACGTTTGCAACCGTATCTACGCTTATACTCTTATACGAGGCCGTACACGGCTGTACGCTCTTACAGCAACACAAGTTCATTGAAATATACCTTGATGATATTATGATTCACAGCTGTACCCTGACGGAGCATGTTGCGCATTTTCGCGATGTGATTATCATTTTGGCAGATCATGGCATGAAAGCGAAATGCACACAATGCACCTGCGCTTGTGAGAAAGTCAACTTTTGTGGCTTTGATACCAACAAGGATGGCATCCACACCCAAGATGGAAAATCCTGTGTAGTAATGGATTGGCCTGAAGCGGAAAACAGTCAGGACGTCCCAGGTTTCATGGGGCTCAGCAGACACTATAGGAAATGCATCCAACACTACACTCACATTGCATAACAAGTTGTTCTTGGGCTCATCGGCGGGCCTTTTGCGGTGTGGAGATATCATTAAATTTCAATGGCTGTTGCAAAAGTGCTACTAGGACAACTCTGTGAGTTGTTGGTTTCATCCGTACAGTGCTAGAGAGGTTGCCAATGGTCATGCATACAGACCAGTCTTTCGTAACGCCAGTAAAATTGGTGAGATGTGTCAAATTGGAGAGGAAGATCAGGATAACAACAGTTTCACCTTCTGGGAGGCAATGCTGAACATTGTCAGAACAATTGTTTTAATTCTCCAGGCAATTAACATACCTGGGTTTCCCACCACCAGGCTGCTGTGTGCATCTTATTGTATAGACGACGCCAGTCATAGCTGAAACGACATTCCGGACCATACACCAAATCTGTCTGGCGTGCCTTGTGTCGCAAAAGGCATTGGGCGCATAATCTGATATCCCAGGTGTAAAACTCATTTGGTTTCGGGCGGCTTTGATTCCATATGAAGTTCGTTGTGTTCTTCATCCATGATGACTGCCCATGGCCATCGGACATGAAGTTGATCATCTGATGGAGTATGTGTGTCGACTTAAGTAATTGTTGGACCGACTGTTGGTGCCCTGCGTCTGCCTTGAACCAATCTCCAACCAACTTGTCATCGCTCCGTGCACACTCAATATTTCCGCAAGGTGAATCTCAGTAGGATCAAAAAATAGATGCCATTGGTTGGCATGACCATGTGTTGGGTTATCGTCGGTCTTGGTAGGAACATAGTCCAGTGGTAGTGCGGCATTTCGAAATATATGTGTTACTGGCACAGGTTCTGCAGGTGTTGAAGGCTCTAGGGATATTGATTGTAGGCAATCAAGTGTATCTGGCACGGGATCATATTTTCGAAAGTCAGCAGGCGGAATTTGATTATCATTATTGCTGGGGCAATATTGAACATTCGGCTTTTGCTTTTCGTCGTTGATAGCTATACTTGGATCTCATCTTGAGGTTAACTATACAGCCGCTCGCATCATTGCATCGTACTCTTGGGCACGATTGTTCTCCATTTGGCTAGTACTCCAGGTGTCAGAGTTGAAACACTTGCCACAAACCTTGCAAATGAACATTCCAACATTTCGCTTTTTTGTTGATGGCATTGGCAACTGTAGACATTGTTGATATGATTTTATAAGTAGTTGAGAGTGAATATCTGATAGTCGATCATAGAATAACGCATGTATTGAAAACTCCAAAATAGATAGATGGATGGCTATTCTTGAGCAGTGAATCAATGAGTCGATGGGTATGAATTGACGCGTTTGAGTTTCTATGAGTCTTTGATGGTTGCCCTTGCAACTTAAATCGTTTCAGACCTGAAACAATACAGGTGTACATACTCTTGACATCACCATCTATCATCATCATGACCGCTCATAGCCTCAAACCACAATTCCCCGATGACAATCTGCTATCAGGGAACATATCGATTATGTATGAGAGGTTTGCAGCAACTTCACATAATGTATACGCGTCAAAGCCAATAGAGCGGGTGTGGAATAACATTGGTATTGGCCATCAGAAATCTGTGGAGCCTGTCTAGGTGAAGAGTGCTGATGCAGGTGGGTCAAAGTGGTACTGATAATTTTCCAGGCTCTCTTTCCATTCCAGAATATTGTCACAGTCGTGGTTTTCATTTGCACTGGTATGTATTTGAGAGCATATCGGCGGTGTAGTAGACCATACAGACTGGGCTAACATTTTCATGAGTTGGCAGTGCTATTCTTAATATCTGGGTAGAGTTCATAGAGAACGCTAATGTGATTTTTACATTGCAGCATATGGTTCAGTTGTATTTTCAATTCGAAGTCAATGTGACTGTGCTTCGAAGTGTCACAGCAATCCTGCTATGTACTGCCCAGTCTTACACGAATCCGTGAGATTTTGAGTGTCTTGCCAAATCAGGAGGAATTCCAAGTAATTAAACAACACATCGAGTTATCACAACAATATCAATCGATCAATAATCACATCCTGCTGATTGTGCAGTCTTTGCAGCATGGTGAGGCCTAATACAGTAAGTTGAGGGTCATTTGTTATGCTTGGTTTGACGATGGAAGGTATCCAATCATGATTTCTCATCGACCTTGTACCCAGACACTTATGCACTCTTGAAAATGAGAAATGTGGTCCTAATTCTTTGAATGATTAAAATGAACTATATGGAGCAGTTTAAACTCGTTGCGACAATTTCATATGGTCCAACTTGACATACATGTGATATTGATTTGGATAAAAACCTTCGGATCAACATGATGTTAGGGGGATACTGCAGCTAGATGTGACTTAGCTTTATCGATATTGTTGTACCGACTTGTGGTAAAGGCGTATTTTGATAACGATGATAAAACTAAAGATATGAAATTCAAACGTGACGCGTTTACGTCGTTGTACTGTATGTATAAATATGGGCATCTATTGCAGTATGGCCCTGTGTTTTAAAAGTCGTAACTGTCTTGGAGGTAATTCTTTGATGACTCGTCAAAGGCGACTTGGGAAGGAAGTTCACCGGTATGGAAAGAGTGGTAGTATTCTACCCAAAGGTTATGACGAACAAGGTATCGTGCGAGGTGTTCGTATTTGGCTCGCCTGTTTGCTTGGGCGTGCAAGATTCGAGTGTAGAGAATCTTCTGATCGTCTGAAATAGACATAAAAGTTTATTGGTGAATATTCTTAAGGTAATTAACTTACTAATATTTCAGGTGGTTTTCCGCTATTGTGTTCTGACTGTGGTTTGTTCGACTGTTGCTTGAATCGTTGTGTTTAAACTTGTGGGTTTAAGGTGGTCTTTTATAGGTGAGTATTTCCGCGTCAAACCATCCTGCTAAGGGGTGACGGTACTTCTCTGTAATCTATGATGTGTGTGTATAGTACTATCTCAGTAACACTCAGTCTACCGTAGTGGGTGTTCACATGACATCCCATCGTTGCTTCAGAGCCGATCTCGGTAGTTAGCTGTGGAGAGTTCCGTTTGACAACGTGTGGTTGCGTAAACCCCCACCAGGAGTTCCCAAAGATTATCCTGCATGTTATGACGTTGCTGACATACATATCGGACCATCACTTCGTATTAGTTATCTTTCTTCGTATTGAGTGGAATAGTGATCAATGATTCAATCAGCTGTCAACCCATACATTGCCACATACCTAGTGTCATCGGGTCTTATCCGTGTTCCCCGAAGGGGGTGCCCTCTGTCAGTTATCGTGTTGCAAACACGGCAGAGCTGGGGTTCGACAGTCTAGATCCAAGCACTTATCTTTTAGGTAGAGTTAACTACCGGGGTGCAGTTAGCTTATCTCCTTTGCTTATTCTAGCTCTAGAGATAGCAAAGTCCCGCATACTAAGATAATATCGCTTGTCCAACCAAATCCATGAGGCTAAGCACGGGTATGGTTTGTCCCAGAATTAGCATGATACCGGAGATAACACTGGTCTGATCCGTAACGCACAGCTGATCCGAAGACCCCTGCTCGGCAGTTACATTGCTTCGGCAGTATGGTTGGTGTATTCCATGCCTTGGCCAGCACTATGGGTTTTTACCCCCAAGATTACTGTCTGATCGAGTGTGCGTACTGTCTCCACACTGGGTAGCTATATCCTATGCTGAGACGTAGTATTGTAGCATAGACTATTATGGGGATTTCACCCGGCTATGTTGAGCCGTCTGCTAACTCATTAGTAGACATCCTCTGGGGTGTGATCTTAACCGCTGATACATCTTTGAATAACGGCAAGCCTGGGAGACTAAGCCTGATGTACTTCATACGCATGCTAAGGGAAACCCCTATCATTACCTCCCTCTCTAGCTCTGGTGACCTCAACAGAGTACTCCAACATGAGAAGTGATTCTTTATGCACTAGTTACCACTCAGACAGCGTATACTATAGGTATAGCTAATCTTTTGGATAAAAATTGAATAATGAAAAATAAAAAATAAAGGTGACCTCCGCTTACATAAAATCAAATGCGGTGTGAGTTTTAACAAAAGAAATCTATTTATTCCTTCTCTTTTTCTTTTGTGTTTTCTTGTTTTGTTTCCATCTTTTATCTTTTTCCATCTCAGGTTTTTGTTCGTAGAACTTATCAATTAGTTCAGGTGCTATTTCTGCTAGATATTCGTAGGATTCCCAAGTATTTTCCTCGTGCGTAAATCTTTCCCACTTGACCAAGTATACGTGCTTCCGATGATCCTCGTCTGTTGGTCCACTGGCTATAATAGCTTCGGGTATCCATCCTTCATTGTCTGCTTCTATTGGTGGAATATCTTTTTCTTTCACTTCTCCCTGGTACTGTTCTAGCAGAGCAACATTGAATGTAGGATGTATTTTACACGACACTGGTAGCTCTAACCGACACCATCGTTTGTTGCTTCCGATTTTACTGATTTTAAACGGTCCATATAGTTTGTCGTCGAGTTTTCTGCATTGCCTCTTGGTTTGAATATTTCTCCCATCTAGCATTACCCAATCATTGACTTTGAACTCTGGTGCTGGCTTTCTTTTTCGATCGTAGTATGTTGCCATTTTTTCGCGACTGCTTTCAAGTTGTGTTTCGAGCTTGCGATAGACGTCTACCATGTAGTGAGCGTATATTTCCGAGCTTGGGTTTTTGAATTCCACTTCGGTGGGCCAATTGGTGCTGGTTCATATCCGTAGTTCGCGTAGAAAGGTGTCATTTTGGTTGCCGCATGTTTGGAGTTTATATGCGTATTCGGCCATTGGTAACATTTCTTTCCAATTGTCTTGTTCGTAGTTGCAGTATGTTCGTAGTAATGTTCAATCGTCTGGTTCATCCGTTCTGTTTGACCGTCCATTTGAGGGTGAAACGCTGTTGACATTGAAAGTTTGATTCCTAAAAATTGGTATAAGTTGCAATAAATGTCCGGTAAACACCCCGTCTCTGTCCGATACTATATCTGTTGGCAGTCCGTGATATTTCCACACATTGTCTAGGAACAGTTTGGCTACTACTGACGATTCCCGTTTGGCTGTTGGTATAAAGTGAGCCATTTTCGTGAAGCGATCGATTACTACCATGATATTTTTGCATCCATCTGACTCCGGTAGGTCTGGATAAAGTCGACTGATATGAATGACCACGGTGACGATGGTAATTCCAATGGATGTAGTAATCCATTTTCGCATGTCGGGGGCTTTTCGTTCTTTGACACGAGTCGCATTTGTTGCAATAGTCTCGAACTTCTTCTTCTAACTTGGGCCAGTAGAAGTTTCTGGTGATAAGTTCCATGGTACGTTCTCTTCGAAGTGTCCTCCACCTTGGAGTCGTGTTCTCGTTTGAGTACTTCTCTTCTAAAACCTTTGGTGCGTATAGCCTTCCTTTGCATACCAACATCCCTTCTGTATCTATTCAATCTTTCGTCAACGTTCTTTCCTTGTTGCTAACTTTTCTTAATATCTCCTTATATTCTTCATCTTCTTCTACTTCAGTAATCCATCGTTCTTTCATTCCGGGTGTTAGTTTTTTAACTGAGAATCCGGCGAATGATATTTCTCCTATTTCCTCATCGTCAATATCCATTGTTCCGATGTTCATCCAAAGTTCTGGTCCTAATAAAGCTTTCTTTTCTGTACTTTGCGTACCTCCCTCTCTAGAGATGAACTCCGGACATCTTGATAAGGCATCTGCTTTTCCATTTGCTGAACCTTTTCTGTATACAATTTTGAAATTATATTCTTGTAGTACTTCTGCCCATCTGGCTTGCCTTCGATTGAGTTGATTGGTTTCTTTAAAGTACTGTAGATTCATATGGTCAGAGAAGATGATAGTCGTATGTGTAGCTCCTTGGAGGTAGCATCGCCATGTTTTGAAAGCGTATACTATGGCAAGCATTTCTTTGTCGTATATTTGATAGTTGATTTCGGCGGGTGAGAATTTCTTGGATATAAAGGCGACAGGGTGCATTTTAGCGTCTTCAAACTTTTGCGATAGAATTGCTCCCATGGCGAAGTCTGAGGCGTCAGTCTCGACTACTGCTGGTCGATCTTCTTCATAATGTCGAAGAATTGGGGTATTTTCTGCTGCAACAATATGCATATTTTGTAGTAGGCCGCTTTTGTGGTCTCCGAACATGAAATTCTTTCCATCTCCTTCAACGTATCTGTTATTGGTGCTACGATTCCAGCGTATCCTTTTATAAATCTTCGATAGAAGTTCCATAATCCCAAAATGATTTGAACCTCTTTCTGTGTTTTCGGTATTGGCCATTTGGTTATTGCTTCGCTTCTGCTTGGGGCCATTTTCAATCCTTTTCCACTAACTAGAAATCCCAGGAATTCAACTTCTTGTTTATCGAATTCGCATTTGTCGATTTCCACCACTAACTCATTATCTGAAGGACCTGGAGTATTTTTCCTACATACTCATGGTGTTCTTCTCGAGTTCCTTTGGTTGCTATCATAATGTCGTCGATGTAGCATACTGTGACATTATCGTGGTGTCCTAGGAAAGGTTGTAGGATTCCGTTCATCCATCTTTGAAAAGTAGCAGGTGCGTTTGTTAACCCAAACGGCATTACCATATATTCGTAGGATCCAAACTTGGTTCTGAAAGCTGTTTTCCATTCGTGTCCTTTTGCCATTCTTACTAGGTGGTATCCGGATTTCATATCCAACTTCGTGATCCACTTAGCTCCTTTCATTCGATTTTGTAGTTCGTCCATTAAAGGTAGTGCAGTTTTGTCTTTGATCGTAAGATCATTTAATCGTCTGTAATCTACACAAAGACGTAATCCTCGACCATTAGGTTTTGGTACGAATAAAATCGGGCTTCCTGCTTGTCCCTGAGATGGTTGAATTTTTCCTTCCCTTATCATTTTATCGATGTATTCTCGCAGTAGTTTTTCTTCTTCTCTTGATAATTGGTATATTGGTCCGACTTTAACCTGATCATCCGATGTTTTGAGGTTGATTTCGTGGTCGTGAGGCCATGATATGGTAATTTCTCAGACTCCTGGGGATCGAATAGTAACAACCATTTATGGTATTGAGGTGGCAATTTCTCTGCCAATTGAGTTGTGTTACTGAATATGACCGATCCGATATTTATCGCATCGCTTCGAAAAACTATCGATCATCGTACGTGATGTTCCAGTCTGGGTTTTTCTTTCCATGATTGTAACATTTGCTTCCACACTCTGTAAAATGTAGGTGACCGTATGATGTTCCTTGTGCTTTATGTTTCTCCAGATACCACGCTGGTATTAATACGTGTATTCTTTTTGCATTGGTGCTACTTCGAATGTTTCGAGTGATCGATGGTTTCCGAAGGCTAACCTAGCGGAATGGTATACATCCCTGGTAGCTTTACTTTGTTTCCTCCAAAGACATTTGTTCTGACTGAGTTTTTCCTTTGACTACTGGTACTTTAAACACTTTTGCACATTGCGGTGATATTGTGAAGGATGTAGATCCTAGATCTAACATTGCTCGTACTGGGAATTGTTTGCTGTTTCCAGTTCCGTCATCGTAATCTATAAAGAACTTATAGATTGGTCTTTTTCTATGCGTGTTTGTGGGATTTTGTGTAGTTTTTTGACTTCGTAAAACACAAAGTCGTTTGATGTATTTGTCGCTTGATTGAGTTTTCTTCCTCCGTGGGAGGTTGTTTGCGTTTTGTAGCCATCCTTTCGTCAATGACTGGCCGTAGCAGGTCCTTGATTCTAATCTTTTAGTTAGTTTGAGGGGTATACTTACTTATTGCGCAACTACCGTCCAGCGGTTTCATCCCTTCCGGAATCCTCAAGGTTGCGACCAGTATCTATATAAAGGCTTTCTCCCGCCTAATCGCCAAAAATCCTTCACGTAATTAACGAACCGTTCTATTATCTCCTTACTCCGAGATGTCTTCAGTTTGGTTCCACCAATCATCCGCAATATCCTCACTGCTATCCTCTGTTATTTCGTCTCCCTCGGATGTTTGTACTTGCCCTTCTTTTTCCTTATCACTCTCAATTTCGTACTCGTCGACTGGCGTATCTTCCAATTGGTCGAAACCTCCTACTTTCAATTTTTGATATCCTTTGGGAAAATCCGCCGTTCCGTGGTGACTTTTACTGCTTGGAAGCACTTCATTGTTCCGTGTGCTCCTTTTCGCCCGAAGGCCATGCACATCGTATGCATTCCTTTGCCGCCCTTCTTCTTTTTCTTCTTCTGGTGGGACTCCTTGAATCATTTGTGCGTAGGTTTTTCCATCTGCGCTTTTGAATGCTCGAGGTACTGATCCTTTTGATTCGCTGGTGTGTATGTTGTTTGTTTCTTGAAACGAGAGTTTTTTCTGAAGGGTGTTTTTTGAACTGACCCTGCTTCCGAGACTCGTCCTGATGCTTTGGGCGTCTTTTTAATTATTCCGAAGTTTTTTGCCGTGGCTTGCCATATTTCCACATTCTTTCCAGCGTTGAGGATAATTTCCCTTAATTCTGCGTCTGTTTTATCCGCTGGATTCATTGTTGACAGTTGTTTAAATACTTGTATTGGAAGTTGTGACATTAGCATGGTTCGATAGGCCACGCCAGTTATTCCGGCTTTTACGTTCAGAGTGTCGTATTCCGTAATCATATCCTGGATGTTTCCCTCGTATCTTACTTCCATAATTGCTTTGTACGCTGCTTCCTGTTGAAATTGATTATGGAATCTGGCGTGTATTGCGGCTCGGTAATCCATCCAACTTCTTTCATGTTTCCGGTAGACGCTTCTGTTTCCCATTGCATATGCCACGCTAGGGCGTGTCCTTCTAGGCGTCCTCTGCAGTATTGCATTTTTATTCCTGGTCTAGGGAATAAGTAGGGTTGGTCTGCGATGTATGTTCCATGCACATCCACCAGGTGTCAAAATCCTCGGAACTTTTTCCTGCGAACTTGGGTGGATCCGTTATTTTAATTCTTGAATCCCTTGGTCTGTTGTTATGCCTTGTTCTGGACCGTGATCTGGACCTCCTTGTTCTAGACCGTCTGGTTGGGGATCTGGTCCTTCTGGACTAGGTCGTTCGGATGGTCCTGGTGGAGACGAGGTGGTGGCGGATCTCCTCCTGTTCCTCTGTTTCCGCTTGGTCCTGGTTCAGGTTCAGGTTCTGATTCTTGTTCAGGATCAGGCATTCCAGCATCGGTACCAGATCCTCCCCGAAGGCCAGGTCTTGGGGCTATATCTGAATCTGTTATTGGAGAAATGCTTCTGTTTCTTTCCTCCATTCTGTGTCTCCATTTCTGAACTTGTTCGGTTCTTCCTCGTCTACCTGGTGTTGTATTAGACACATTTGCTCTTTCCACCGCTTCCGTTAGGCCTGTGGTTTGCTCTGCAACCTCCTCAATTCGGTTTGCGATTTTTCGTAAATCGTGGTAGTCGGGTACATTTTTCTTTGTTATGAGC